>DWME01001670.1:0-23771 GCA_018244795.1 Parelbella ahira ahira
CGACTGCTGAGCAACAGGTTCTGGGTTCGATCACTAGGTCGAGCAAAGTGTTATATGGTTTACCAACTTTAAATTTCACACTCAGAATTGTGCCCGGATGTATGGTTCACCGTATTTATATACACCGTATTTATATACCTCATTATTAAGGACTTAAACTTTGTCATTGTTTAAAGTAACCCGTGGTCAACAATGAAACGGCAAAAACTGTTGGTGATGATGACACAGAAGTATTATTTTACTACTGTCACATAATTCTTTAAAATACCTATGTCTTTTACGTAATGGCCCTAGATTTTAGTATGTATAGATCCAGCAAAAATATTTTTACCGAACAAATTATTACATGTCACCTAAGTGGGTTAGCGGACAAGGTCACTTCAAGACGAATGTGGCAGACTAACTTGCGTCCAGAGTTTGAACCATAGAGACATATGAAATAGAGAGAAAGAGAGAGAGAGAGAGAGAGAAAGAGACAGAGAAAGAGAGAGACAGAGAAAGAGAGAGACAGAAAGACAAATAAAACATTTGTTCTGTGACACAGGGGACCTGCATTAACGATATAATAATACTTACAAAACGTAACATATGTTCATTTGTATTATTACGTCTATTCACGGGGATAGGCAAACATTAATGAGTTCCATCTGATACAGATCTGATAAACTTCTTTCGGCTCTTCTAAAATAATAACATTTTAGTACGTTCTCCCCTGCTGAAGGCTTTTGATATAGTTTTCTTTTACGATGTCGCTAATTTGATCGTAGTACGTATGCTTTTATCTGTACATACTGTCTCTATCATTGATACTCTTCTTTTAAATCGGTTTCGTTAATTTACTTACATTCATTTCTGCTACATTTCCAAACCACCTAAGTGCTCCTTTTTGATCAAATAACTTAAATTTAATAATTTAATAATTTAATGAACGTAGCTTGTTCCGTAATAACTTCAGCACACTTTGCATGCGACAGCAGTTCCCATAGTGATTTCTTAAGTTCACTATTGTACGAGTATATTAAGTGTGGATATAACTAGGGCATAGTTTAATTTTAATTTCTACAAGTCATCTTAGTATAAAAGAATGAACAAATGGACAAACAAACAATTGAATTGATTAATTAATTTCATTAGCAATATTTATTTATAATTTTCAATGTATATACATTTGCTTCTGCTCTAAGATTAGTCTGTGCTAGACATCCCTAGCTCGCAACGTTACGCTCAGAATTCTTTAAGTGATCCGATTCTGATGCACGTCACGTCTATTACGAATTTACAGGCGATTCATTCGATATCGAATTATTAGGCATTGATCTTTTTAAAAATTTCGCCGACTAATTCGTTTCGCGTCGCTACCTCTGTACGAATTTCGTCCAACGCTGGTATAATTCGATTGGACGACCAATGAATGCTTAATCGTTGCCTTCGGTCTTTTTCAGCCCTTGTAATATTCCTTCTGTGTTGGCTAGTTCTGTTTTTAGAATTGTCAAATTTTTTGGTCGTTCTTTTCCTTTTTGTATTAAAAAGATCTATACATTTAAAACATTATAAGCGATAGCTTTGGCATAATATTTTATTCTCTTAGGAAAAGTATTGAAAGTGACTTAATGACTGTTTTAAAAATTCATTTTAAACAGTGTAATTTTTTTTTTAATAAAGTTATTTAATTTCCCTCCATTTAGAATGGTGGAGATACTGGTATCTTATTTACTTAATTCAATAATTTTCGTTACGCGTTCTTTTGTTTCATTTCGTTGGCCTTCTTTTCAACTTTTCACGCATGATTTTTGAAGCCTTATATGTTTAGTAAAGTATGTATGTCGTCGTCAATCGTTCCATTGTAGGATCCAGATCTTTTATCAGAATTAGAAGGGTCAAGGCCACAGTCAGCTACGCTGGCTATATGGCTTGGCAGACGTCTTTGCGATCATTGTGGAGGGCTGTAAGGTGTAAAGGTTTCCTGACGATGTTTTTCTTCTCTGTTACAACAAATGAAATTTAATCTAAAAACCATCACATTTCCTGACATGTATGTAGGTGCACCCCTTAAAACGCCCATAATTTTATAAAGTGGCGTTTATTGGGATTAGAAACCAGGACTCGGAAGTGGGAGGCTAAAAGCTAAACTACTATTCTATCAAGTATACAGGTACGCAAGTAGATAATAAACTGTACTTTGTCAAACGTATCACATCACATGAACTAGTGAAGCGTTCGGTAATAGACAATATTCCCTCTCGAGTGAGTTGTACGTGTGTTATTTTTTTCGATATAATTCACGCGTGAGCGGAGACGTATCATTGTTACATTTAACGTTATTGCTCGTGTACTCGCATTGTCTTATCCATATTGTTCCTTATGTACGAACCGTGTCCGTCAAAGTATATATAACAAAATAGAAGGGGCATGTAGGCATTAGCGTTGTTTTGAGTATTGGATTCTTAAAAGGTGAATCGAAAGGTCGAAAGAAAAATCGACTATTATTGTCTTTGGATTAATTTTATTTATAATTATTTGTTTATTCTCGATTTTAGAGCCGGGGATAATGAGTACGATTTCCAGCCAGTACAAATATTTGCAAGATTAACAACATTAATGTTCGTTAAGGTTTAGAGCGAAAAATAATAATCTACATACTCATAAGTGTGTTCAAAAAAATGTATGTTCGTTCATATATTAGCTGTCAGGTTAGAATAGCAAAGGGTTTGTCTAGTTTGAAATATGGTGGCTGTGAAGTCCTGAACTATATAATTGATTGTTTAATAATAAAGTATGAAAAGTAAGAGAGGTAAGAAATTATCTAAAGAGAGAGAGATGCTATCTAAAGAGGATTGAGTCGGTGTCTCCAAAACGGCTGCACGTGCTTGTCAAAACAGTGAGATAAGAGACATTTAGTTCTTTGTTTAGTTGATTTGACGATGTAATATTAATCATTATTTTGTGATTAGATATAAATACGTAGCGTTACCTTTCTCTTAGTCTTTTCAACTCTTCGTATTTCTCACGTGTAGAATATTATAGTAACATATTTAATCTGTGACCAGATGAACATAGCGCAAGTCCTCTTATTGATTGGAACCTACAGAATCTCATTTCCTGCTACGGATATTTTATATCTTCAACCCTCGATACAATGGGAAAAATAAGTGTGTACTTTGTTTACTGCGAAGGGAAAACAAACTTTTATGTGTTAACGTATATACTTTTTCTGTTTCGTTAAAAAGAAGGTAGAAATAAGAATTGGGTACGGTCGGCGTAGATTTGTGTCTTACAAGGTGACTTTTAATGTATTGTTTTCTGTCGGTAAGGTTATTTGACGGCAACATTATTAATTAAAATGTCGAAAAGTTATTATGCTCGTGTATACAAGTAACTAGTGGTCTTGACATGGTTGCAAATTCAAAATGATGCCTTGAATGTAGTGAGGCGTAATTGATGGTTGATTAGTCAATACCGATTTGCGTTTGTTTTTGGTCGTCTATGTGCGTATTAAAGGTACCAGATTTTATACTCAAACCACCACTGTCTTTCTTTCAGGTTTACTACAATTTTCCGTTTTGATTTATTACTTTTGTAATATATTATCAAAGATGCTTTTACTTTTTACTGTTGGGTACGGGTCCCGGCTCAGAAGGAGGGAGTATGCTACACTGACAAAGTGCATGTTTGACAGGCTTTACATCTATATACTTGTTAACATTACAGAGAAATCGAAGGTGGTAGGTTTCTCCCCGTATGTATATGATATGTTTACTTAGAATTACGGAATTTGAAGAAAATCCAATTGCATATTAGTTAGGTTGGGAAATTATGAGTTAGAAAAGGTAAAACAAATGTTTGATAAGAGTATGACATATATAAAGAAGATTTATAACATCATGTATTTATTTATCTGTGTTTACATAACGTTACAACGTCATGTGTACACTCGGTATTTCCTTTCTGTACTGATATAAAGACAATAAAACATTTAATCTCTACGTCCTGTGACACGTAAAAATACCACAATTTTTTCTATACTGTTATTTAATTAGCCATAAATTGTTATGACCAATAAAATGTAAAATATTTGCAATTGTAAACCTTTTTTAAATTATATTAAATCAATATATAAATATTCTTAACACAATATTTCATATTTGTGTTTGAGGAGATTTACATTTTGTTCGATTTTTAAAATGTTTTTCGTCATTTTGAAAATTCTGTTTCCTTTGTTTATTTTAAATAGTGCTGAAGGGTTTGGTAAGCGTCTAAGTCATCATTATCATCAGCCAACATCAGCAGTCAAGGGGTTGGACACCAATTGTCCATTTTTGGAATATTTTTTAAACATACTTTTATTAGTGACTATTAGGTTTTTGATAACGACGTCTGGTTCGGATACATAGTCGTAGATCTAGTCTTATTTAAAATTTTATTTGAAGGTCATTGATAATCTTATAGAATTAGACATTGATTTCTTATTAGTGAGACATTCAGTTGCAATAATTTTTATCGTTAGTATCTGCCATGATAGTTAAACGTGTAATAATAAAAGTAAGCTGATCGTCGTAGAAGTAGGTAAATTCAACCGTCATAAAACTCCGTTAGAATTCTTTAATAAACAAGTGAATACAACACGTTACGATTAAAACAGTGATTTATTAAGACGATAGAAATCTCGGATATGATACGATTCTGTACATATTTCATCGGAACCTGCCGTAACTCCTATGAAACTTATAACCAAGATCATTCGATCAAACATATCGATTTAACAAAAATCAGCTACACAGTTACGAATTAAAATGATTTAAACGTCATTTAATTATATCTATTCATTAATATTTATAGCTTTAGAACGCGTTTTTAAATTAATGGTATGAATTATACTTGATTTAAACTTTTAAAATAACTTAAAAGTTATTTTGACCGAACATGGCATATACAATAAAAGCTGTTTTTTCACAGATTAACTTTGTTGCCAGGCAGCCATTCTTCAGTCACCATTCCTGGTGTAGATGATCCTATGACATCACAGTTCTTGACTGTCATAAAATGTTATTCCTTCTTAAATAGGTCGGGAACAACTGTAACTGTCCGCACCCTTTTTATTTATCGACTTACAACCCTTTCGTGTAAATCATACGATATGCCTTCCAGCATTATCCTAGCAATTTATCTTCGGAGCGAAATGTATGTGGATATAATAGCATGCATCTCATCATTGTTATTCTTTTATCATCTGTTTCGTTCTATCATAAAGCAGCAAAGAAAATCGTATATGACGATAAAGAAACAGCACTTTTTATTAATCTAACCTTTATTATGCGTCAGAAAAATGATTAAAGATTTTAGTCTAAGTAGTGGTGGTTCTGGTACAGACTCTCTAGAGGGATACGTTAACAGAAACCAAAGTAAATCAATTTCACGTTTAACTCTTAGCATGCGCTAATTTCTTATGTTTTCTATCGTGAACTTTGTCATCCTTGCGCAGGTCCCCGCAGAGATAACTCACGTATTATCGGCGGAGATGTGGTGCAGATAAATGATTTTCCCTACTACGCCGGCCTGTGGAACTGTGGAGGCGCCATCTTGTCTGATCGATGGGTGGTTACAGCAGCTCATTGTGTTTTACATAATAGGTAATATAATACGTATTATATTTTAATATATGTAAGTACACTGATGGCCTTTACCCATTCATTTTGATAGGAGACCAGGGTCTAACATTAGAATGATAAAAGTATCGAGAGAGAGACAGATTGGGAGGGAGATGGAAGTACACAGATTTTCTTGTACAAATTTTTAAATATATATATTATATTTATGTGCACATTTGTTATAACTCTAGATGTAGTAAAATATCTTCATGATCATATAGTTTTACGTACGTAGTTAGTTACTTAGTTAGTTAGCCGCAATGTTTACCATAGTACAGGCTCTGACTATAAGTATTATTGGGTTTATCTAACTTGAAATTAGGTCTACTACACTTCCGCCTGGCACTTTGGCCTAAATATAGGCGTGATCTTATGTAAAAAAAAGTTAAGTGCAAAAAAAAGCCCATTTCTATTTCGACTGTTCATATACTAATCCTTCTAGTCGGATTTGAATATTTGAATTTTACAAAATACGTTGGAAGTTATTCCGTAACTACGTTTGTAGTTACAACATTCTCTGCGCTTTAATTCGCATTCGAATAGGTTTTATTATATATAATTTATAACAACATAACGACTTACTATCCACGACTGAATTAAAGCTGAATACCGACTACCCTTTTTGATTTGAAAGCCTACGTATTAATAAATAATCTTCAACATGTACATAACATACACACTATATTTTTAGGTCAAGTGAATATGTCTGGGTTGGTGGTGAATCGTTCGAAATTAGCAAGGTAGTGAAATCAGATGGAGTCGTGATTGCTCCAGATCCGGAATTCCCTGAATCACAGCCCAGAAACGATATTGCACTGATTCATCTGTCTGAACCCCTGGAGTTTACAGACGAGATCCAGCCAATTGATCTGCCAAGTGGCATACCTTCCAGTAAATCGGTGCTCACATTGGTGGGCAGAGGCATAGACGAGGTAAGGCAATTTCTTCCATTGATCACACAGTTCTAGGTTGTAGTCATATTTATAATTCTTATTGAACAAATGTTAATGAGCAGGTGACGAGCGTATTTATGTCCCACTTTCCTTAAAGAGAAGCAGTTACACAGCACCTTGAGTATTAAGACAATTATTTTACATATGTTTTTAAATTTTCTTTGGTGTTTCAAAAATTTGACAGTTACTTTTTGTTTTCCGATACTCAGACTGGAAAGCTATCGAGAGTTTTAAAGAAAATGGATGTGCACAGACTGGCTACCCAGCAATGTTTAAATCATATAGAAAACGATACCAGGAAGATGATAATGACATATCAGAGCGAGTGGGAGAAGATTTTCTTGTGCGCTGCTCGAGCTGACGGGCAACCTGGAATGTGTATGGTATGTGTATAAAGTATCTTCATATTTAATATTTTTTTCAGTATAATTATTATGAGCCTTCTCTTGGTACCGTTCTTGATGGGTCTCTTCTAGCTCTGTAGTTTCCGTCGTCACCCCGTTGTTGAGTCCGCGTCGTACTAATTTCCTATATTTAAGCAATTGAGTCTTATTTGCGAATTTTGATCTACTTTGCAGGGAGATTCTGGCAGCCCCTTGGCGCGAGGTAATACCTTGATCGGCCTCGCTTCGTTTATTCGAGGAGAAAAAGATCTTCCAGACATGTTGCAGTGTGTCAGAGCGCGTTTGGGTTTCTACGTCAACGTAACCAGCTTCGTGCCTTGGATCAAATCTGTGACGGGCTTGAAGTGATTTAACTTTTTTATCGAAAACGAATCCTCAATTCTCAAAAGTTAAAATATTATTTCTAATTAAGTATTTGCTATTAAATATATGAGATCTTTAATTTTTTGTTAATAAATTTAAAATATAATATTATAACATAAGTCTGTATTTCAGTTTTGGAAAATAATAGAGTATGTTACTAAGTATGATTCTTAATTACACACCTTTTTTTTATATTCGTCTAATCAAGTCAATTAATGTATATTTTGAAATTAATAATAAATAGTTGTAAAAAAAATCTTTTGTTTTGTTTATTAGGCGAGAATTATAAATTGACAGACAAATGTAATTCATTATTAATGAAAAACGAAATGCAAAAGACCATACAACTCGCATATAAAAGTTACTTTAAATTATAGAAATATCGTAATAACATAGGGCCATTGTCTTACTGCTTGCAAATTGTCAATCAAATAATTAAAAAAAGGTAAATTAAATAAATTTGTAATTTGAAATGTGCAGAGTGCATTTATTAAAATATTTTTTGTAAAAAAAATTAAACATAAACTCTTAACATACAATCCAGCCAATTAAAAATTAAGATATTATATAAAAGTACAAACTCCAGCTAGCTTGCCGTAAGAAGTAGATCCTACAATGTACAAATAACATTATTGATATTGGTCCAAAATTAGAGTATTTGAAATGGTTCTGGGCAGGACATGTCACTTTAATGCACCCAGTGAGGTGGGCATAACTAACCACTGATTTCATTCCTGATGCGGCTATCGTCGGCGAGATAGACCTTTTAGACGTTGACGAGATAATCTGGACGCAAGTCTGAAAAGTTAGCCTAGGACCGTAATGGATCGCGCGCCCTTTGGGGTGATAGAGAGGAGATTTTTGTCTTGCAATTAAACGATACCTACATATGTACATATATATGCTGTAGATAAGACGCTATAGGCAAATATTTTTTAAACGAAAATAATCAGTGAGCCTATTTTGAGTTTTTCTTAAAATATAGGCCGATAAATATTACCAAAAACAGGTTACCAAAACGAATATTATTTGTTTCATTTCCAGTTCTTGTTGATATAAAAAACAAAATCGTGATTGTTAATTCGATGGTATTGTTTGTATAATTTGTATAATTATTCATGATAATACTGCCGACAGTTTTAATCCACATAATTATGTAATTAAAATTTAAATATGTTTATGATGATGAAATTCGTTCATAATATACCTACAAAGAGAGCTGATATTTTAACCCAATGCATAATTAGGTCCCAGACGGGCACAAATAAAAGCTTATGAATTATTTTGGACATTATTCACATTGTAATTCATAGTAGTATTGGAATTATTGGGAAAATGGAATAGCCGTTTGTTACCATCACAGTTGCATAGTTATAATATTTAATTGTTTAATTATAACAATTAGTGTGTCTATGTGATCTGCAATAACATATTAAATCTATACATTTATTATTGGTGTATTAATTCAGCAAATGACCATTCAGACCATCGGGTAGGCGTCAGACCACCTACCCGATGGTCTGACACCGTGAAGGAGATCACGGGACATGCTGTATGTCTATTTATCGAAATATTTTGTGAGTAATATTTCCTAAATTACGCTAAGACGGTCGGGTGCGAAGTTATATAGTACCTAGTACCTCTATTATCGATTCGGAATAATTCGAATTCCTTTTAATGAACAATACCATTAAATGCTTACTACGTAAAGACTTAGGCATGGCTCATGGAAATATTTTTCTTGGAATGTAATAAAGATATCGCTCTTTACTCTATAAATACTTAAATGGCTGTGAATAGGCATCGACTTGAAACCTTTCATGAAAGTAACTGGAACGTTATAATAGAAATGAAATTTATATTTGAAGTAACATTTTGCGGTTTATTCATGGCGTTGTGTCTTATAACCCATAACGTAGACGGATTTGGTAAGATATATTACACCTCTGGGAGTTTCATAAGCATTTGATGTACAACCTCTAGGTTTTCTGGATTACTTTGGAAGATTATGTGAAACAATTTGTTTTAGAGAAATATTTGAAGTTTTATTATCTCCGTTTTATTTCATGTTTCGGTTAAAAAACAGACAGACGGGCAATCTAATTGAAAGTGGTCAACGTATAATTAAACTTTTTGTTAATATTCGTACACTTAATTTAATTGTTAACCTATGTTGTACATATAATTGAACCTATATAATTGTACATACCTACCCGTACTTGATAAGTATTATAGGCTTAAACTTTCTTAGAGAGCGGAGACCTGTGGCGTATGATATACATACTAATAAATGGGTTGATGATACTAGTCAGTTATCAGTCAGTTACTAGTCAGTTATCAGTTAACAATGTATAACAAGAAAGTCGCCGTTTATTCAAATTGTTCCAGACAAACGTGCCTCCGTCGATGCAAAGATAATTCACGGAACAGACGCAAAGATTGAAGATTTTCCATATTACGCTAGTCTCGGCTTGTGCGGAGCAGCTATCTTGTCCAAGGAATGGGTGGTGACCGCTGCACACTGTATTCCTTCTATTGAGTAAGTACTGAATTAATTGGTTGTAACTCATTGCAGATTACAAATATTATTTAACCACTATATTTCCATCCACGTAGCGATATTTCCCGGTCAGGATACTTTGAGTTTTCTAACTTGAAATTCTCAGTAGTGGCTCATAACCTGGTTTTATGCCCGCTGTAATTAAGCGAACTCCCTATTCCATAGTGGGACATAAACGTAACTGGTGAAACATGGAAGTGTACGATATTCCTTTGCCGACCTGGAATTACACGTGTAATGTTACGATTAATGATACGAAATTAACGAAAACCTTCAAATAGGATAAGGTTATGATTAAAAATTGATTCATTACGAACTGCATATTAATTCCATAGAATTTTCGACTCAAACTACCTATGGGTGGGAGGAGAAAACTTCAACAACAGCAAAAGAGTGCGGTATGACGAATTGTACACACATCCCGAAATGTACCTCGATGGAGATCTGCCAGCAAATGATATTGCATTGATCCACCTAGCGAAACCTTTAAAGTTCACGAAGACCGTAAATGCAATATCCTTACCGAAAAAAGAATCTACAGACCCGAAGCATCTATTTGTCGGAAGAGGGGTTGATGAGGTATAATTTTTTTAAAGGATTAAAATACACACAAAACGTCTTGTCTTAGGAATGCTAACACACTTGGCGGATTTTTTTACTACTTGCACTGCGTGTGTGCAGCAGTGGACTGAGTTGCATTGCTGCTAATGTCGATGAAGACGAAAAAAATATGGTAAAAAACCATTGCATTTTTTCAGTCTGGACGGGTTTCGAAAAGTTTGAAAAAGATGGAAGTAGTGAGGCTGTCCACCAAGGAATGTTTGAACCAGTTGCCACAAGACTATCAGCAGATATTTGGGTCACAGATGCGGTATATCGAGAAGATGAACATTTGCGCAAAACGTCTTAACAATAGTCCTGGTTTATGTTATGTTAGTTGTTTTTATAAAACTGTCTCTATTTGAAAGTAGTGATTCTATTTTTGAAGGACATCCTTTAATGTAGAGATAATCGAAAATATACCCGATAATAAATATGATGTAATGGATTGTCACATGACAATGGCACGTAAACGTGACAGTAAGGCTAGACTTTCGGAGCGAATGCTTTTATAAAAGTCTGAGGGTCACGAAATATCCTATATGTAGTTATCTGATAATTGTCACTGACTATTTCAATACACTTTTCAACGCAATGTTACTTGCGTTATAAATGTTATAATTTCCTGAACTATACTCTTGTGGCGCTCATGTTAAACGATTTTGAGCGCGACGGATTATTTGAGAGCAGTTACGTTTTTAGTCGAAGGAATAGGTGGTGAGCCTATTGTCATACACCGGGCACAATTCCAGACTCTGGGTCACTACTAGAAATTCTAATTTAGAAAAATCTAATAGCACCCGACTCGGGATTTGAACCCAGGACCTCCCGATCGGCAGTCGCGCTTGCAACCACTCGACCAACGAGGCAGTCTCTTTATTTCTTTTAATTTACAAATAAGCAAGGCAGAATAAAGTATTACGAGACTCCTATATCCAGCAGAAAGACAATACAGTAAATACGCATGCAATACATTCAAATATCTCTATTTTTCTTTTTTTATTCATTCGTTCTTCATTCTATTCTTTTATAAATTGATATTTCTTTTAGCATTCATTCATGCTTTATTTATATATATCTTGTCTCTTTTTCAGGGGGACTCAGGCAGTCCTTTAGTCCAAAACAATACTTTGAGAGGCTTGGCATCGTACATCGAGGGAACTTGTGAAGACAGTATTTTAGGTTTCTACGTGAATGTCGCTACATATGTTCCATGGATTATATCTATTACTGGTCTTAATTAAACACTGTTTAATTAAGTTAACTGTTTAATTAAAACCGTTTAATTCTCACCCATTCCATATAACATATTTTGTGCCGTGGATAAAATATGTATGTACCTGTAATATGGTAGAAAAGAACACGACATTTTTAACAAAAATTAATACTGTTCCAAGGTTAAAACGACATCATAGTGTCATAAACAAGCAACTTTCTAGTGTTAAAGTTCTACTGTTAAACAATTACTTAATGAAACGATTATCGCATTAAATAGAGTGCCGAGAGTTTTTCCTCAATCAAGTTTTTGATTGCATTAATTTATATTTCGGATTAAGGCGATTATTTTTCAATTAATTGTTTATAATTAATGAATTTATTTAAAATTCACTATGTAATATAAATAGTGGGTTGGCTTATTCACTATTTATATAGTTATTAACACGTCAATGTGTGACACAATCGACATACATACTTAATTTTTGTTGATTTCCTCCAGCAGTCAACTCTTGTAGGTGAGTTTTCAATAGAAGAATTAGATAAAATAAACTCTAACTATGCAAAATGAATAAACCAATGTAAGAATTTTAATAATGATGTCCTTTTCTGTCCTTTTTATTTTCGGCAGGTAATTGACGATATCTATCGTTGAAATATGTCTATTACCTTACATTTACCACAAATAGTCAAATTAAACCATTATAGGTATATTAACAACTTACCAAGCCAGTTTAGCTTAGCGTCGCTTATTTAGCGCTGTTAATGATGAAATTTCTAAAATATCTGCTAACTTCAAAGCTTAGTAACTAAATATCGGTGGCGTAGGATATAAAGCGAATACCTAATGAGACTGCGCGGTAATAAGAGCATATATCGCTTATGAATAATATAATCATTATAACAAGATTAGTTTGCTGAACGGCATGTTTCTGCTGATAATTACTGTTAATATACTATTTGGGTTAAGGAACACAATGAGGTGTCACCCTTTTACAGCAGATATTCCATTGGCCAGAACGAAACGGTTTGGTTTCAGATACATATGACTCTTTAAAGCAAAGGGTTTTTCTACGCTTGCGTGCTTCGTCTTAGGATATCCCTGCGATTTTCATTACGTGTTAAAATTTTGCCGTCGTTGTCTTCAGATTCACACTTGGTATCACGGCATCGTATTCCTACTTATTTATATGTATCTGATTTTTTGTTATAGGCACCTGTCCAATCACTTTTGTTCCATGATTTAGTACGATAAACAAGTAACAGACTTAGATGTAACTACATAATATAACAACAGTATTTAAGTTACTAAGTGTTTTACTTCCTTACTTGACTTACTGATATTATAACTTACGGAGAGTAGGTACAGGTTAAAAATATTTCGGTACATTACAACAGGCTTTGACACATATTTATAACTCGCAGCAGAGCACGTGGCTGGCCGCGCCGTACTTTATCATGTCGTGCGTCTAACTTTTTAATTAAACGCTCATGTTGTTACACGCTGAGCGTACGATTCGGAATGTCGCGTGTAAGTTATGCGGTTATCAACCTACGGTATAACCGCTGAACAAAGTTTCCCGGGAAACTGTTTGTTGACAAATTAATATATTTCTTTTTTTCATTCTTGCTTTACAGGGAGCGATGAGTGTCAAAGAAGTAGATGTAGATGTATGTAGAGATATGTATTTGGCAATCGCTAGTCTTTACATACACGGTTAGGGACATGGTGTGGTCATATAATAATAATATTTGGATAATATATACAAATAATAGTATAGTAAGTGTGGCAAAAATACAAATAAGCTGTTAAGTTTTTTGAAATTCTTATCTAACCGTCATTATTATTGTATCACGCTGGTCCCTTACGTGATAGACAGAGAACACCGATTCCCAAAACATCTCTGTAATTACAGGCCTAACATGCTTCCTTTACATTTATCACGCATATCATTTCGGAGTATCGCAGAAGAAATGTAGCGGGTAATTCAATTATTATTTCCGCTTCAACTTTCGTGTTCCGCGGCGACGCCGGAAGCGGTTTGGGTTACAATTTCGCAGGAATACATTTCCGTCCGGCGAAAACAAAGTAATACTGTTAACGTCTCCTTTAAACTTACAAACACGATTCAGTTTGATTCGAGTAATTACACTCTTTATATTGTTCAGTGGAAACGAAGTGAGATTAACTAACTTGATTAAAATATTTTTATTGTTGCAGTTATAGTTTAAGTCTGGGGATGCTACCAAAAGTATTGCCATATTTAATTTGCTTAAATTCCCACTCATTGTGCAAATAAGGTTCTTATCTAAAACGAAACAATTGAATAATACGTGTAATTAAATTAATTCTCTCTCGTTTATTCTGTGCCCGACAATGTAGAGATAATCTCAATAAACGTTAAAGGCACCCAAACAAAGCGTATTAAATTAAATTCCTTTATTGTTTCACTTAAGCGGTTGCATAAAGGACTTAGAATTATTTAGCTGCTTTCTCATTTTGCATATCAAGTAATGTTGAACATTAGCTGTTTCTCGCTTTTACGCTTTGGAAATGAAAACGGGGTTTTACACCATTTATCAATACTGAGTCGGCGCAAAACGTGCGTAAAGACATACCTACGTATGTATGTAGCGAAATATCAATATTATTAATAAGATCTTAAGAAATTAAAAGATAACTGAATGTATAGTGCAAACCATGCCGTGTACAGTACAAAACCGAAAATATATTTTAAAATGTATAGCTTTATTTATATATGTATAGTATACATATACATATATTTATATACATACATATTATAAAAAAAAAATTAATGCGACTTTTAATAGTTTTCTTTTAGGTAGATCCTATGAACATCACTGTCATCATCAGCCTACTCCCTCCCGCTGCTTGTTCATAGAGCATAGGCCATTGGAGAGGTCTATGTCCTATGAAAAGGTATGAACATATTTCACAAAAATACGAGTACAAGAAAACTAACAGATCCACAACATTTAACTAAAATAATTTTCATTTTGTACAATAGATAATAAATAGACATTCTCATTGCCAACTCGACAGCGAAATGAAAAATGAAATAGCAACCCGAAACCATTCCCATCCTTATGGAGCTTAAGAAGTTATCAAAATTGCATGAATAGCTATTAACAACAAATGCCCTGATGTAATGGCGATATCTGGCAACAACTACTTGGCAACCTCCGGAATATCCACTGCTACTGCTGGCTGTTGTGAGAAAATTAAATTGCCCCATTAGGTGCCTGCGTTTTCTAAGGGCGTGTTCTGATCCAGAGTTTTACGAACGTCAGTAATAATTGCCAATATTTATTTATTTATCACAAGGCCCTTTATTTTTAATTAAAGGCCCTAAATTTTTTATTAAAGAACTATGCCCGCATTACCTAAAAGAGTTTGCAAATTCATAATTTTATAAGGGCATGTAAAGTTGATTATAGAGACATGCAGTCGAAAAGGATCATAGTCCAAAAAATACATAAAAGGAATCATATTATTTAAATTTTTCATGGCTTAATCACTTATAAATGACGACATCGATAGATTTTAGCATAAATAATGATTATGGCTTTTACGAAGATGTGATTTTAAATTGTGTCCGTATTAAGCTCCACTATCGTTTTTATTACAAGTCAGACTAAGTAAAACCATTTGTATATAACAACATTTAGTATTTACATGTCTTTATTTAAGTTTGTTTTATTATTTCTAGTTATCCATTCATGAATATGACGTGTTTAATACATATTTGTTAAAATATTTTACAATTCTTTTATTAATAAACGCCATGAAGACGCTGACAATGTGAAGCAGCTTTAACACGGTCGGGGTCGAGTACCTTCGGGCCCAGGCGAAGGCATTTTCTTGATTCGCTTCTTTACTTAGGATCTTACATTGTTATGTTATTTTCCTGTTAATAAATAAATTTGTCTAAGATTTAAGCTATTTTTGCTGAAATTGGTGTACTGTGAAATAATTTTAAGCGTACGAATTTGGAAGTTGGTTACGGTCTACCTCTCTCGTAAATTGCTGTTTACGTTGTTACGTAAAACGTATCATTTGAAATGATATGTCTCACTGCGGTTTCGTTACATAGCAGCTAGGTAGAATTGTTGTTCTAATTACCTGCATTCATGGTTGATTTTACAAGAAAAATTTAAAACTATTTTACATTGTTTTCATACACTGACAATTCGTTTTGCTGGGAGGAGACCGGAGTCTAAGTCTTGCACGATAAAAAATGATGATAATGATTATGCTGAGATAATCATTATTATTATGTTATCGTTAAGCTAGGTCCTTTACGAATTAGGCTGAAAGCATCGAATACAAAACATTTCTAACCGTATAGATCTTACGTGTTCACTGCATACTTATACTGAGCTGTTAAGATTTTGCTCGACCTATTTTGGGTCGCATTGATGGCAGTAATAAATTGGATACATGTAGGTAGACAATATAGGTACAGTTATTTCCGAACTTGTATGGATTGGAAGCTGCGATCATCTACACAAACAAACAGCTGCCGAGTTCCGGCCGAGCGCACGAACGCACAGATTTTTTATATAGATACGAGGGAAACTATTTCACGGCTCCATTCTTCTGTTTGATTGTTGAGTTTTTCTGGAAAATATTGGGATTTATAGGTTCATAATGACATTTAGGTGTGTTATTCTTTTTTTAGGTTTCTGATGTACGTACTTACATCTTTTATTCCTATATGCTATTATTATTACTGTGTTTATAATTTATTTAGTTAGCGTTGTTTATCGTGTCTTGCTCTTCTATTCTATCATGCATGTGTTAGTAGTAGTATGCAAATAGACATACATTTTCTATCTTTAACGAAGTTTTTTTATAGTTTTTGTAAGAGTAAGGAATTACTTCCCTGTTCACTTCCGTAACTACCCTTCTGTAGGTTCTATCTTCTTTACAGTTTTTGACGACAATAACGATAGTGTCTGCATTATTATTGTTTTTTGGAATAGTGTTAGAAAGGGCAAGGGGGCATAACCCACGCTCACTGTATTATGTCGTATTAAAACTTACATATTAAATGTATTTCTGGAACTGAAATAACTGGAGCCATGTAACACCTGGTTCCATTGCTCGTCTCCACAAAATTGTATAACACGTCGATATTTAATATTTTTTGTTGCGGAACTATTTGCCTACCCCTTCATCGTATTGACGAATCAATTTATCAATCTCTGTACAGCATGCAGTCGTCGAAGCTAATTGGATTCTATCAATTGAATCTACAATTCATTTGATTCTCTTCCTGAACGTTTGTGTTTGAATATGAAAACGTAAGAGAATTATGAAAACCTGGAAGTGTAATTCAGATAATATTTTACAATTTATAATTTTTTTATATATTTAGTATATGAAAAGTTAACAAACATATTATGTATTTATTTTGATTTTTATGCACTAGGTTATTTTCTCCAAACTTTCTACACTCATTAACTTCAAAAACATGTTCCTTTCTTTCATTTCATTTCATACTTTAAAACGCTGTAATTAAAGACAGTTTATTTGCTCCTACAAACGTCAAAATAGTTCAACACACCTTTTATAATCATATATCTTGCGAGAAAAATATTTAGAATTCACAAATGAATTTTTTGGCACATTGAAATTTTACGTATATTAAACATTCCGTGGTTGTCGCAATGCGTCTATCAGCTAAGTGATCGCGTGTTCTAAGGTGAGCGTGTGATCCCACTAAATCCCTAATTTGTTCCATACAGCCGGAGGATGCAGGTTGCGACTAATTTTACCGCTAAGCCATGCAGCGAGCTATCGGCGTCGCACCGTGTGCCCGCATAATTTAGTTAGCGGGCCGTCGAATCACGCCACAGTGACGGCTTAGGACGAGACTACGCGGGATTTTGTGGTAGTCTAGTTTGTGTGATCTTAGCAATGCAAATATTGCCAGCATTCGGCTGGCATGTTCAGTGGTTAACGATTATAGTGTCGAGCTGGAGGTCGTGAGTTCGATTTCTACCGTCATAGAAATTTTATGCTTATAAACTTCTTGCTTAATTGTTTATTTATTTTATTTAACAATTTCTTTTACTAATATATTAATAAGATATATGTATGTTTACGAATGGACGCCTCTATATCTCTCTGTATTATATGTTGATAATATGTGTATATTGAAGTCAAATTTTATAGTCAAGTTTAGTAAGAATTTTGGTGCGGATATTGTGTTTAATAGGGGCCTATGCGTTTAGTTTAGTTTACAGAGTAGCGTGGCACGCTCTGGGGAGGCCTATGTTCAACAGTGGACAGCTATAGGCTGATGATGATGCGTTTAGTAATTATTGAACTTGTCTGCTAAGCTAAGTCATGGATTCGCTTAATACGTAGGCATATATTTGGGTCTAGAACAAGTATTAGTTCTGGGAACAGTGTTAAAAAAGTATCAAAAAATTATCCACTGTTTGGTTACAGTTACAGATGGCAATGTACCAAGATATTTCTTTAGGACATTTATTACATGTTTACGAACTTACGAAAATGAACTTACTAATAAGATGATGTTAAAAATCCCACGCATTGTATAAGCAACAATCAGCTATTTCTACATATGTATATATATATATATATATATATACACGTATTATATATCGAACTCTATAATATCCACACAATGCATGTCGCGGCTAATTCTGCCGCATGACGCTGAGTCATGCAGCAAGCGTCGCACCGTGTTCCCGCATAATGCAGTTTATAGAGTATTGAGACGCTCCAAGAGGCGCGTAGGTCGAGATTAGCTGAGATTTAGTGTTGTCAGTTTCAGTCTTAGCCTATACGTATTCGATTATAATTTTTTCGATGCCGATGATCTAATTAGGATACTTTGAGATATGACTGTTTTTGTATACCGATGAAGTTTAATTTATATGTACTTATTGATTTACTTTGGCATTAATATTATTATTTATTGGTTATTTAGAGAATTGTTGCTGGGTATTAGGCAAGAAAGTTTTTAATATAATTGCTTTGTAATGACACTGTTCCTATCAGAACTATTTATAATTCTTATTTAATAATATCAGATAATGATAATATCAGAACTGTTTGCCAAAGTTCTATTGAGCAGAAGTATAAAGTACGATGAAGATAATTTACAGGCATTTTTAAAATGTTATGTTAATTTACAATTTTCCTGTTATTTTTCATTGTAAATAAAATTGTAATTGTTCTGAATCAGCCAAAAGTGTTTCAAAAAAATATTTAGAAACATTCCAATACTTGAATTGAGAAAGATTGAGCTGTAAACTTGGGTACATGCAACTAAGTATTTATAGGAACATGTTGGATTATATACAAACATTGCAGGTAAGTTCTCTGAGCTGTTTGTGGAGTATGCTTTGTTGGAATGTTGGTATTAAATACGACTCTACTTTGGTTTTACTTGTTCTAGTTCCGGTAGTTATATGCAGATATCTAATGTTGTTTAGCTTTTACCGTATTGTTTACTTTTACTATATTCGTGGTCTTGGTTACCAACTTATGGTTTTGCTCAGATCTTTTCTTATTTTTTCGTGTCCGTATATAAACAAGGTGTTCATTTATCAATTGCTGAACTAAATGTCAAAATCTTCAAATTTTATCAAGCCGAAAACATTTATTTTTTTTCTAAAATAAGTATCTAAGAACAGTTTTTTCCTCAACAAAATCAGGTCGAAAAACAATATTGACTCTTCGGTGAAAACATTTTAAGTTAAGAAAAGATGCGTTAAAATTATATTATACGCCAATAAACTTTGCACGGCCATAGTAAAAAAACAATGGGTAACTTTCTTTATACCTTTGTAAAGGTCGGATCACACCATCTGAAAATTTATTAATAGAAAAATTGTAAAACTAGCTGCGTTGAAATATCACAGAATCACTGGAAAATAATTTGGGTTTAATTTAAAAAAAATGGTGTGTTCTCATACTCTCTTAGGGTACACTTACCTTTATGTACGCGCATATTTTATTCCCTCAGTGTGTATTCATCTTTATCCTCGTGGTAACCCAAATCTATCTCAAGGGCCTGCGGTCAGTGAATTAAAATTCCGAATGTAGAGTTACGAGTAGGGCGCTTCCGGCTAACGTGTTCTTTATTGTAATGTTATTTTTGTTTGAACCCGCATTACTTTCCCTTTGGAAGTAGCAATGTTTTTAAATAAGGAATATTGAAGTTGTTATACGATTTGTTATTGAAATTTTACTGACTTGGTACAGTAAAGCGTTTTCCATGTACATACTTCTCGTAGCGAGCAGTAAGCGACGAGGCTGGTTGTAATCAACTGTGTAATGTTCACTAATTAGCGTTTTACTCCACATTAATTAAAGATTGTGTACAGCGAATCGTGGAACAGAATCTACATTTTGTTACCATGTTCTCTAATACGTTAAGACACGGGGTAGGCAGCCAGCACCGAGTGCTAAATATCTCCGGTAAGGGACTTGGCGTTATGATATAGATGTCTAGATTGATATATACAATGAAATATACTCTTATTGCGCTCTTTCAGCTAATTCAGCTTAAGTCCGTTATGAGCACGAGGACAAGAGTTTTGGGGTGAAAAAAATGTGCAAAATCAGCGCAGCGAGACGGACCTTGAATATTACTGCTACCTAAAGCAATTTTAAAAGTGTAGGGACTGCGAGGACGGAAGCTAGCGTTGCAAATTTAGCTGTTGAATATCAAAATATGTTATGTCGTTGTTTTTATTAGTGGTTAAGATATTGAGGAAACATTACAGAAACTTTAACTTTGACTTGGGGTGACGATATAATTTAAAAGTAAAAGACTAAGGTAAGCGTCCCAGTTTCTGATATCAGATCGGTAGGAAAAGACGACAGATGCTGGCCACTAATATCTACTTCCACTAATTTGCACTTGAATAGAGTGGTGATGTACACTCCATGTAATATAATATGTTCTCATTTGTAGAGTTACCGAAGCCTATTATGAGATTACAAGGGTTATAGCCTTAAGAAGAATCTTAGTAATTACTAAAATTAACTTGGGATTTGTTACGCAAAATCAATTTAAAACTAACGACCTCATTGAGTTGACGATCTACTTGATATGGACTGGTATGGTATACCAGTATAACAGCTTATAATATCTCATAAAAATAATATTGTGTGTATACCAGGAGCAAATCCTAAAATATAGCAAAAACATAATATGGTCTCCGAAGTGGCAGAGGAGTGTAGAACATTCCCACTTTTCACCAGCCACGTTTACGTTCCACAATGGAATAGGTGATGAGCCTATTAGCTATATAAAAATATAACAAGATTCATCAAAATGGCTTAGGACCTATTCCTATAAGTACCCACGGAGTGGGAGGCTGACTTCTAAACTGCTAGGCTACCAAAGGATGTGTGATTTCAACAATAGTGGCAAATCGCAGCATGTGCATATGCACAGTAGAACTCCAGATACAGATCTACAATGTACCGAATGTTTTTCCTATAAAGTAAAGTGGAATTTTGTAAGGTATGGTGGGATTATTATATTGGTTCGACCATATATCTGTCACATTATGACACTAAGGGTTCAATTGTTCTTGATATATCGATGCACTACACGTTGGGTTCATTGTATTTTTTGACCCGCGAGATAAAAGTGACTCAAATTTATTATGTCCAAAGAATTTTTACTAAAATATCTATTAAATAAATATATAGGGTACTTAGTTGTTTTTAATGGGGCTGTATGATGTATTTTAATATGATGTAATCTCATTCGGTGCTCTCTGCGTACCCCGTACGAGACTTGGCGTGACCGCAAAATAATAATGATATTTTTTTTGTTCGTACAATTTAAATTACCCATTTAACAGTCATAATGGAGTGAGGAGTGTACTTAGTGAAAACGCTCTGTTGTACACTTGATGGGGGCCGTAAAGTGACCCTTGAGGGGGTCATTAAAGTTTACTGCACTCGAAGGCTCCCACTTAACGACCCCGACAGAAAGATTAGCTCGATGAGCGCTCACACAGACGAGATTAATTAGAAAATAGGGTACAAGAAATTTAATCATACAGATGTGGTTTTAACATTATTCATTTTATATATTGCCAGTAGGTGGGTACTTAGATATTTAGAATTAAATTAAACTATTTTATTCGGAATGTCCGTCTAGTAATGGGTTAATGAATATTGAGCCGGACGCCGGGGTTGCACTTCCACGAGTGACAAATATGTGTTTGTTGTGTCTTGGTGTAAAATAAAGTGGCTGGCCGTGGTTGGATGCGAAGAGCTGAAGATCGAGCTCAGTGGCGTGCCATTGGAGAGGCCTATGTCCAGCATTGGAGGGGACTAGGCTGATAATGGTGAATGATGATGACGAAGTACGTATTCTATTTATTAGCAATGTGGTTATCATAACACAAGCTTTACCTAATTAAAATCATATGACTAATTACTTAATTAGAATCATCATTATCATCAACACATTACCTAATTAGAATCACATGGCTACATGTATAAATATCTGATGATTGTTGTTATTCATTTGTATATTAAATTCCTTCCACTTCAATTTTTAATTTGTAGATTTGTAATTGTTTTAATCCAAATGCATAATTATAGTATACATTTCGAATTAAATTTAAACCATTGCAATTACGACAGTATTATGAGAAGTCCTTAGAACATGCGCTTACTGGTATAAGAGGATCAGTAATTAGAATGTATGTTTATTAGATACTTTTCCCGTCACACTATGTGCATTATACATCGCTGAAGTACGGCAGAACCCTTTGACGGCGTCTGTAACTAAATATTATGACTTATGTTTTCTCCGCCGTAATATGGATAAACTCACAGCATATTCATTACATACTTATATTCTAGTTCGTGTAAATTTCTTATGTATGTAAATAATGATTTATATTGTACCTACTGTGAATTTCCGAAGTAATACATACCGGCGTATGTCAATAGTGCAAAACAAAAATCTAAGCTAATTAATTTGAAATGAAATTATTATCAATATTAAAGATGGTACATAACCTTTTACAGATAAGATTCTCAATGAAACTAGTTAGTTTATCTCAGAATAAAACATGCTCTGTCACATAATTGTCTAATAAAGTACTTTAAGAATTGTAACTGGAATACTTAATAATTGATTAAGAACTGCCGTTTAGGATTACGTGTTTCAATTTCTATTCTAATCTGCATTAACATACGAGTCTAAGAGATTATTGTAGGTGGTTATATTTATTTGAAACATCTCGTGTAATTACAAATATAGTCTGAATATCAACTGGGGAATACACAAAGTCCATGTACCAAGAAACTTAGATTATATGATACAGAATTCATAGTTCCAGCTAGGCCGTTAGCGTTGTCTTGGCAGAAGCGTGTTATTATTACACACTTGGTTATTCCGTACTCGAATATAAATTTCAGTGTAACCGCAATGTATGCTCACACTTGTGTTAGTTTATTTTGCTTCTCAGTGCATTTTGTAATTATTTTTTTATATATGCAGTGTTTTGTATGCAAGTCATAGCAATGTAGTGACAGTTTCAAATAAATTAAATTTCATTCGAATGTTCCAGAATTTTCTTCCATTATAACGGAGCACGTCGTTGCTGTTTGCCGTTCGCACAACTCATAAATCATCGTTTACCATTTCACTGTTGGATACAGGGATTCTTTTAAAATATGAAGAGCGGTATTTGGCCAGTGTGGCCAGCGGCCACGCTGGCCAATTGAGGGTGGACAATTATCTGATAAATATCAGTTTACGATTTTAGACTGAAAATAGGCTCTCAGATTGGGTTCTTTCCTGTCACCTTTAAATATGTAAAAGTAATGGTGAATGCGATGTTGCTCTACCTAAGATGGTTAATACGGATTATTTACACTCGTACATGAATTTGGTGGTAGCCTAGTGGTTAAGAAATTCAGCCTCTCATTCCGGGGGTCCTGGGTTCGAATCCATGGCGCGCACCTCTTTATAAAAGTGCGTTTTAAGTT
>DWME01001671.1:0-23756 GCA_018244795.1 Parelbella ahira ahira
CCCTGTATAAGACAATCTAATCAAATAAAAAAGTAATTAGTGAGCACGAAGCCGAACTCACCTATGCCTGTGGTCGTCCCACCTCCCGTAGCACAGGTCGATGCCGCCGAGGAAGGCCACGGCCTGGTCCACGACGACGATCTTCTCGTGGTGCGCCCAGAACAGCACGCCGGCGCGCGCGTGGTCTGGGTGCCGAAAAACCTACGTTCAGATTATTTACGTATCAACAACTGGAACGCTCCACTACGTACATCATTATATTGCTAATACTATTACATACAATTTATCAACATACTATTTGTAAGTCCCAAGTTTATAAGCTGGTACCTATGTATATATCGAAATCCGTCATCAGTAACTAATTACTTAACCCTTAAATACATGTATATACGGACCTTGATATTTTCACTAGCCAGTCTGCTCTTGCTGTAGAAGCTGTTGATACCGAGAGCCATCTCGACTTCTTTATACAGCATTATGAAGATCTTTACGCCTTGAGCCTGCAACGACATCAATGAGTTTAATAGTGAAGTGTAAAAATTGTATGACTTTATATTTTGAATTTCAGTATTTCCGAAAACTCGATATCCTTTGCATAAGCGGTATGGCATAAAAAGGATTTAGGTAGGTCACAATAGGGTCTTTTTCATTCAACGTAATATCACACCTGAACTCCCCGAAGGGGAAGGCAGAGGGGTGTAATACACTCCCACGTTTCACCAGTTACGTTAAATCCCATGGAATAGGTGGTGAGCCTATTGCCATACACCGGGGACAATTCCAGACTCCGAGTCACTACTAGAAATTTTAAATTAGAAAAATCTAATAGTACCCGTGTCGAAATTTAATCCAAGACCTCCCAATCGGCAGTCGCGCTTGCAACTGCTAGACCATCGAGGCAGCTTTTTTAATTGCGCCTTAAATTTTCTTTTTACCATTTTTTAAAATTACAATTTCCAGTATATATCTAGGAAAATTTTACAACTTCGCAACGAAATGATTTCATATTGAAAATATATAATGTGTCAATATTGTAACAATAACAAAAGTGCCAAGAATACTACTACTGTTATGCAATTTAAAACTCAATCTTAATCTAGAATCATTTGAATTACGTACTCACCGCTTTCCTTTTTAATAGAGTGTCGAGTCGCCAATAGTTCCCGTTCAGAGCCGGTCTCTTCATGTATATCTCGGGACTAAGCCACCAGTCGGCGATGAATATCTCCTCTCGCGCCAGGTCCATGGCGTCGGCCACTGCGGAGAGGTAGGCGGAGCCGTCCACGAGGGTCGACACTGGAGTGGCAGGCCGCGGCGGCGCGAATGAGTGGTGAACGTTCGGGTGGGTGAAATCACGGGCTGTTGGATTGCATTGTTATGGACTTCAAATTATCCTAAAATAACTGAAATACTTTTGATATGTTTGGAGGGATGGGGGAGAGGAAAGCTAGGGAGATAGAAATTACTTTGCCTCTTCCTTCCGGTAATCGAAATTATTATCGAAGATTATCGGCAAAGACGACACCATATAAAGCCTACACCATGATCTGAGCTGGGCCAGGTTAGATCACCAAGTAAGCAAAAACAAATTATTAAATTGGAAAATTATTAACATTTTTCCCATTTTAAACGGTATTTTTTATACACTCTGACACACGTTCTATACACATTTAACCGAAATAAAGAACAATCGTGTGGACGGTCAAATACTACAAATTATTACTAGTATCATCCCAAAGAAATATGTCATGAGATTGATCTCGACTCTTGACAGAACCTCTACTGAATATAATGAAATTAATTTATTCAAGTTGAATTAAAAATAAATAGTTGATATCCTGGGTATTGTCTAACCTGTCTGGTTGGAAACAGTTTTCAAGTACTGCATCCACTCTTTGCTCTTGCGCTTCGTCCAACACTTGATCACTATCTGCCGGCTGTGGTTCAAGACCTGCAGCCCGTGGTTTAATCCCGTGGAGTACATGCCGCTCGACACTTCGAATCTATGGAACCATTTCGAGTTTAATGTTGAACAAATAACAAACGAATTGAATACGAAAAGTACTGCAGATCGCTATGTAAAGTTGTAAATGAATAACAAATATTTTGGAAGACGTACTACCTCTTCTAAAATTTAATAGAACATGTCCTAAGGTAATCAGACTGTTGATAAATTGATACTTACAGTTTTTTTACACTCTGACAAAGAACAAAATTAAATAGCCTCGTCGTACGAATAACTTTGCTGGGTAGGAATTGAACCCACAACTCCCCTCTCAGCAGTCAGGGTTACTATCCCACTGCATTAACGGATCAATCAAGATAATTAACACAAAGGAAAACTTAATAAAAAGCAAACTTTAGACTCGATTTTCTTTCGCTTTCAAGAATATTTGATTAATTTGTTATTTTAAAATTAATTAATAGAATACGTTGATTGAAAACTATGTAATGGAACACCTATCTTGACCAAATAGGTTAAGTTCTGACTGATGGGGGAGTTCCGTAAGTCTCCGAAACCGGATTGCATAAATGAAGAGAGAGCTGAACGTGGCAGGAGCACACGGCAGCTTTGCAGATACAATAGATATTTGGCACTTCATGTTCTCTGCTACCTCGTAAGGGACGGGACGTGTCGTGAAGATACATATGTATGTATGTTATGGAACGTATAGAGCTTAAACTTGTGGAAGTGTCATCTTTTTTAAACTGTATTTTTCTATACTCACTTTTCAAATGCTGCGTGTGATAAAAAACGAAAATAAATAACATTAATATTACCTTTTTGTAATCATTTAATTTGACGATTTATAAAATGAAATTCAATACATACTTGACTGTCTCATTGGTGAATGGTTGCAATCTCGACTGCTGATCAGGTGGTCCTGGGTTAGATCCTCGGATAGAGTACTATTGGGTTTTTCTAACTTAAAGTTTCTAGTTGTAGTTCAGAGTAGGAATCTGAGACCGGTGTATGGCAATAGGCTCACCACCTGTTCCATGTGGGACGTACACATAATTGGTGAAGCGTGGGAGTATACCTACACATCACAACGTACCCCTTTGGGGATTACAGGCGTGATGTTACGTTTATTATAATGTTTGTACTCAGCGCATAAATATTTGTTCTGTAAAACGAAACCACCACCATCCGTTTAGTAGTCAGGTTCACTAACCACTGAATTAAAGGACCAGCGGTTAAGTTGATATACATAGATAAATAACAGTATGCTATAACATTATCAACTCACCCCTGATCGAACAGCATAACACTCTTGATAACGCCATCGCTGGGCCTAATGTAGCCGAAGAACGTGTCCTTCACGAACAGCCACCGCTTCTGCCACTTGGCACACACGAGGCCCGTGCAGAAGTAGTTACACCTGTTGAAACAGTCACCAAGTCAGACCTGATTGTCTACCGTTGACTAAAAATGTCATATTCAATTAATTTTGTTCATTATGAGGCATATTGTAATGAATAATACAATATGGTAAATGAATGAAATGAAGCTGCTATAGAAATTTTGACTTTTAATATAAATAATAAAAAATACTTTGTTAAATATTTAATAATGTAATTTTTATTGTAACAGAGCTATAATTAAAAAAGAATGATGGTTATATATTAATAATCAGCATGAAAACTGTTATCCACATTTAAAACCGAGTATTGTCTCTGGTTATTCTGGTTCTGCCATATTGACAGCTGTCACTCACACATATTTCACTAAGCAATTATTGATAAGTTTTGACGATGCTTTAATGCATGACATATTATAGATTATGATGATATGACACCGAGTTGTTAAAACATTTGCAATTGTTATTGAGATGAAACAGTTTGCAAGCCAACCTCACACAGACCATGGTGCCTAACAACCCGAAGCAGTTGCAGCCCGCTTGTCCCGGTTTCGTTGAACCGGTTCGCTTTTGAACTACACCCTCCTTGCCTTTCGTTCCTAACTCCGATATGAATGACAGATTTGACACTTCCAGGAACTTCACCTGTAGGAAATAAAAATACATTACATACATATGGCGGATTGATTTTAACACGTCTTGGATTTTATTTATTTCTTAAACGAAATTGCAATTTATAGGTGGAGGTAATTGAGATTTAATTAATTTTTAAATTATAGTAGGCACTTAAAATAACTGTGAAAAAACATCTGGTCAAATAACAGTCTTTATTCTTTAAACTTAAGTACAGTTCGAATCACAGTAAAACCATAAGGGTATATCCACATATTGTCTGTTATATAAAGCACCCCAGAGCACCCAACCCAGAATTTGAACCCAGGACCTTCCGTTTGGCATGACACCATTAATTAGTAAAAATTTAAAGTAACTCAATGACATACTAACTGTCTCATGATGGTTTCTATAAATTGATATATTGAGCAGATTGAATAAGTATTCCTCAAGCTGTTTCATCCGAAGCTGGATACCTTCATATGTGATCATCACTTCGGGTTTCTTTGGGAACCTGAGGAAAGATATTAATTCAAATTTCATATGTGCTCTATCAATTGTTAAGTTAATGTTTACACTTCGACTGAGAAAAGAGCATTTTGATCTTACTAACATAGGCAACGCGCCTTTTCTTTTCTTGGGCCTACTCTCTTTCCTCTTGGCATTGTTCGCTACTGCTTGCAACGCTATCCTCTCCGCCTTCTCCTCTGTGTGCACTGTATTCTTGAAACTAGCTCGCCTCGATTTATGGCTTTTCGTTGGGAACGGAATATCCAGTGATGCCCTGTATAAGGACAACTGTTGGTGCAGGTACAGTATGTGCTTGTAACGTTTCTTAACCATCCATGTAAAATCGCCATGTTGTAACAAAATCGTGTATCTGGAATAAACGACGAGTAACGATGTAAATGGGAAAAAGGCCATATTTGAACATTTTGACATAGAAAAACCTACGGAATAACGTACGCAAGAAGTAGTGTGACTGTTTTGTAACAGAAACAAGTTTCTGCATTCAATTTTGAATCTTAATTGTATCACATGTAAATTGTAAATGTAATGCTCATACTTCATAAGGATGTACCTATGTAGTAATATAGGTAGCCAGTTACTTTGAACTATTGCTTTAAAGTACTACTTTATGCAACTGAATTTTCCACTATATGAGAAGCACCAAAGGTTTATTTTACCATGCACTGGTTACTCCTGCTAGCTTAAGTTGGCTAATGGTTGTATAATTTACGTGAATCAGAAAACACTTGTCTATCTATGAATGTCAATGCTGAACGTTAATGAGTTGGCGTGCCGACCTGCTGTATTGGTTTGTTCCGTTCGAGTTAATTAACTTACCTACAAGTGCTGAATAATACACATTGCTAGAGAAAATTTATATTTTAACAAAGATCCTATACATACACTCGTAAAGAAAATACTAACTATTGAATGTTCAACGTATAACATTAATCACTTAGTCTGCATAAGGTTAAAGCCATAGTCTGCCATACTGGCCAAGTGCGGGTTTGCAGACTTCACACACCTTAAAATTCTTTTTTTATCAACTCTAAGGTGTGCAGGTTTTCTCGCGATGTTTTCCTTCGCCGTTAGTAAGTGATATTTAAATTTAAAACGCACTTTTATAAAGAGATGCGCGGCATGGATTTGAACCCAGCACTCCCGGAGTGAGTGGCTGAATTCTTAACCACTAGGTTATCACTGCTCCGTATTGCAAATGTATACGGGGTAAATTAATAATGCAGGGATGCAGGATAAAGGACAATTCTTTATGTTTAAGTTGGAAATGAATAAAATTAGTTTGTATAGTTACGATTGAATAAAATACTACATCATTATCTCTTACAATTTGGCCTAGTCAGCATGACTCATATTTCATAACCTACTAAATATAGTATTATTACATACTAAATATAGTATTATTACATTAACCATAAGAAATATTACACTCTTATCTATCTTTCTCTGTCTATGGCTTGTATCTATACATTGTCTGTTTAACCTAACAGATTCAGAAGTATTAGGCTGCAGTATTTCTACATACGCATTGTTTTACTGTAACCGAAATCGTAGCAAACTTCAATCTGATTAATTGTACGTATCTATGTATTGTTATTGAAATTAATATGGTGCAACAAAACTAACATAAAAATATACTTTTTCAATGAATCAGCCTTATCTTGCAAATATTTATTATTGTAATCTTTTCGCATCAACGAACTAACTGTAATAATTCATAACAATACGAGTACATTTTATCATTCACGACCATAATCAACGTTGAGTTGTAGTTGTTGCTGGCGATTTCGTTCGCTTAAAAAACTAATTAAACTACATAAAACATTTCATCTACTCTTTAAATAAAAATAAAAAATATTTGCAGCATGTATTCTTTCAAAAGCTCTGAACTGTCTTCCTATTTAACGCAAATAAAAATAGTTTATTTTGTATATCTATTGTATACCTACTACTGTATCGTCAAACTAGATCTCTTATGGGGTAGGTAGAGATCATCGGGTGCTAAATATTTTTACGTTCATAACTGTTTTCACACACGTACGAATACTGGTTTCGGAAAATTCATAATATACTCTATTAGATTCCTACTTCATATGTTTATAAAATATGATAGTACGATTGAACGGTCAACCACAAGGTAAGTGAGATAGTAATATAATAAGATTGAATACTTACAAGTTTGGATTAATAAGATGTGTAGTGACGCTCCTCTCGTTCTCAATGAATCTGACCTTTATTTCTACTCCGGGAATGAACACTTTCCTGTGGACGGAATTGAATTTCACTGGCGGCGAATGGACGGCTTTGTATGGTACTGAAGTCGCTAAAGGCACTGAAATAAACCAAAAAAATGGTTATTCTGCATGTGTTAGAAATTACAGGCTTTAGGAGGAATTGATGACTCATTCTTATAACAGTGGCATTTTTTTTTAATTGATTGTGTAGCAGTTGTAGTCAAGTTGCACGAAATTCGGCCATCGGAGCCGGGACGAATCGCTGGCACTTGCTATATGTATGTACATATTTACATATTACACCTATCTCCTCACTGTTGGGCACGAATCTCCTATCAGAATCCTATCTGAATAATTAATGGGAATGTACTCTTAATACAATTTAAAAGAAATAATAATTCTTTTAGTAGCCCATACAAACAGTTCACGCGCACCAGACCAGAAATTACATCTTAGTCTCCTATGTACACCCTCTCCCCAGAGTCCTTGCCACACGCGATATAACTATAGAATTAAATCATATTTTTGTAGTGACAAGTGATTAATATGATGCTTTGTACAACTATCTTCATACTATCAGTTAGGTAACAAAACTGTCATTCTGAATGCAACACATTATCACATTACAAAACGTACTAGTACATAATAAGTGTAAGAGCGATGGAATGAATCGTACGTACATTGAACATTTTCATACTGACAATATTTATGGATGAATAGAAAACGATATTGTATACAGCAAGTGAGTGGTTGTGCCTGAAATACGCGCAGACACAGTAAATATAAGCAATGATCGGTTTTATAAGATATTTCTTCCGGGCAACCCAAAACACAAGCCGTAAATGAAACTTCGTAGAAGATAGAGACAATAAAAAAACATGTGCCATATAAAAATTCGTTTAGTACGTGAATGTTCACGAAATGTCTTTTGAAAGATTGAATGATAACGTTCGATTACGATGATAACTGGATTTATAATAAGAACGACATTGACGTATCACTACGTTATGCTTTTATGTTCTTATCACCCTATCTGCTGAGTCTGCTCACGGCGTATATTTATACGACACGGCAATGACTCCTGCCCACATGTGGATATAATAGCATCTCTACAAATATACATTGTCCGTTGCAGGGCGATAGTGTAATCGATGTTATTCTTTTTACATGCCTTATATTAACTTCACCTGTATGTTTGTTTGTATGTATGCATGTATGAATGAATGTAACTTTCCTTCACTTTATTTGTTACTTTACGTCTCAACAAGCAGTAGAAGTAGAAGAAGTAGAAGTACAGTCGTTAGTGTGATTCAGAAGTTGAACCGCGCCATCTATTGTCACATAATTTATTTTAAATAGTTTTGTTAATATAGAACAGGATGGCGTTAAAAACCTATGCCTAGGATACGTTTCAACTAAACTAAAAATTTACGTAACATCACGCCTGTAATCCCCGACGGGGTAGGTAGAGGAGTGTAGTACACTCCCATGTTCCATCAGTAACGTTTAAGTCTCATGGAATAGGTGGTGAGCCTATTGCCATACACCAGGCACAGATCCAGACTCCGAGTCACTATTAGAAATATTCAATAGTACTCGACCCGGGATTTGAACCCAGGACCTCCCGATCCGTAGTCGCGCTTGCAACCACTCGACCAACGAGGCAGTCGCTTTAAAGCACATGGTACAAAGCGCCCCGCGCTTTTTTCACCATACTAATATTTTTTGTTCATTATTATTTTTCTACCGATATAAACAATTATTTTTTACTTTTTAGTTCGATGTGCTTTAAAGCGTGTTTGGTAAGTTTATTTCTAAACTATATTTTTTTGTTTAGCAATAGGCGCGCGTTTGATTGCAATATAGCCTGAAGTAATGCGAGATGCAGCGTAGGATGTAGCACGTTTTCTTAGAAAGTGCTTATTCAATCTATCGTTGAATAGTTCCAGATTAAACTTTTTATCATCATTATATTGGACTCAGCGCCCCACCAAATTACGTACAAGCATTAATTAAAAGCGAAATCATCTTATAGCACTATCGGCTTGTTTACAGTTCCATTTGGCGCAGTTAAATTCAGAATGAATCATAGACAATCATTTTTCGTTATTACAGAAAGGCAATTACTTCAGCCAATTGCCCGTCGGCCGTTGGAGAAATAAATTTCACAGCTTTATGTACATCTACACCTAGCTATATTCTTTTTATTTCGTACATGTTGTATATTTGTATTGTAATTAGTTGTATGCGTATTGTAATTTGAATAGGTAGTATTTCTAAACCGCCCACAGTAAAAAGTAGTTAATTTTAATTAATTACCTTTATCGCTTGGGAAATCTGACAATTTATGATTACCCAGCGTTGTGTAATTATAACGAAATAAATTAAGAGAATTTCAAAATTTTAATAATATATGATCCGTCTATTTTGCTGTACAATATAAATAAATATTGAGTTACAGGTGAATGTAGGAAATAATTTAAGTACTTTTTGATATTCGTCTGTGAAGGGGCGCTACTTTATACTTGAGATTTTTTATTTGCATTAAAATAAAGTCTTTCTGTATGACGAGTCATTCAACCATTCAGTCAGTGGGTGGTTAAACTCGTCATTAAGTTACTGCCCATAACAATATGGGGAATACCTAGCATGGTATGAGTATTTCTACACCGATGATTTATCTATGTACTTGATGTTTATTTACTCGTAACTGTAACACAAAAACCATGTGTACGAAAACAGTGGTGTATGTAGAGGAAATACCTCGGGTCTGTAAGGACAAATATATTTGGCACCTGATGCTTTCTGCCTACCCTGTAATGGACTTGAGCTGATATAATAATAACCATTGTCATGAAATTTCTAAGCTAATTGCGTTAGCGCGCCACGCTGAACGTTAATTGACGTGTTACTTACAACACACTTTTCATAACTTCACATATTTCTTGTTCATGGATGGGTCTTTTCGCAATGTCATATAATTCTGGTCTATATTGAAGTCATTACAAATGTTTATAATTAAATGGTTATTCGTCTTATTGATAAAGATATCAAAAATTGGAGATATAGGTACGTATACCGTATGTTCACTGTTGACATTTTTCGAACCGATTGAGAGATACGTGTTTCCCGACTTATTTTTGTCTTGGCAAATGCAATTACTTAAATTATTTACTATTTAAACCTCTATGTTAACACTAATCAATCAATTTTGCTTAGTTACTGTATTTAAAAATAAATGGAATGTGCTAAAAATATTTATATTATAATTACTATTATTTGATTAAGTGAGGCTTAAACGGTTTATTTTAACAATGAACCGTTCAAAATTTATTATATTTTTTTATGCATGTGAATCTTACACAATGGTCTTAATTTATTTTAAACAATCGGTTTCACAGTATTTATTTAGTCACGGTATTAAATATCGGATACACACACAGTGTAAGCCTTATTTCCTAGACTTTAAAGGATATATTGTTACGTAGCCACCAATGTATTTACACAAGCGTACAGTTACTCGTACCGTTGAATCTGAAATTCTTCTATTTTAAAGATATGTATCATATTATTATTTATCTCGGATAGTATAGAAGAACACGTAATATCTGTGGCGTAAAAGTTAAAAATAATAATTCACTTTACTCGATAACTAGCATATTGTAACAATAATGTGTACAATATGTCTCAGAATGTTTCCATTTTGATTTCTAGTCAGCCTTTATAATAAGAAAGTCGAATAATTTTAATCTGGACATTTAAGTCATATCACTATATCACAAGGAAGTAACGATAAGTGTAAAAATATAAATATATTTAGATGCTTATAGCACCAAGTGTAATTATCAACCTGCTTAGCATATGAGTATGTTTATTTGTTTACATATATAAATAAATACAGATAGAACAGTATTCAGAATTACACAATCAACACTTATTGCATGTTTAGGACAATTATTTATTTCACCGTAACAGTGAAGTTCACCAGCCTTACGAAAATAAATTTTATGAAACTCATAGATAATTTAGATTTACCTGAATTGTCAGTGTCTTCTTTACCCTCGACTTTGTCAACATCAATGACTGACAGAGATTCTGGGACTGCAAGGCTCTCATCAAAGTCAGAATCTTGGCACAGATTCAAGGAGTCCAGATGGTGAAAAAACCCTGGTAGGTAATCCCCGGGGGTTGTAGTTGGTGTCGGTGTTTCCATTGCGTAGTTTGTGTAGCTATATAGCTCTTCATCTAGACAAAAACATTAAATGGTATGAAAATATTACCCTTAATATACAAGTCTAATTGTACACATTACACTTACTGCAGATTAAAAGGGAGTGGGAGAAATATTATGAGCAATTTTATAAGTGATGGAAATACTTTACATTGCTAAATGTTACTTATACAAACATAGTATCTCCATCTACAAACTATTGCATTATTTAGTTGTAGTTGACAAAAGAATGAAATCTTTAGTTAGTGTTTATATAGGGAAACTGCCTTAATTTTTTTTGATATAGTGACTTGATTTACAGCAGTCAATAATTTTCCTTAATCAGATAAGATCTACTTTAATGATAATCAAGTTAACTGCATCTACATATATTGTAAAATACATAGCTAGGCTTGAAAACTGTAGGTTTTAAACAATATAGAAATGCAAATAGGTATTTATTACACCATGCAAACTAATTAACTGTGGTAAGCTTATTTTAACAATACATAATTACGCATATTGTCAGGTTAGTGTAAACAATCATATATAATTTATTATTTCATTGTAGTTCTTCCTTCCATAATTTTATTCACTCGTTGGAATTATCAACATTAGTGATGGAACTATATATATGTGTATATAACATTATCAAGGTTCTCTATGTTACAGTTATGAAACACTAATTTGAATAAAAGCAGTAGTGTGCGATGGAATATAGTGGAAATATCCATTATGTAAGTTTTTCAAATATTAAGTGTAATCTAATGAAATACAAAGAAGTCAAACAACAAAATGTTATATAAATGTTTGTCCCCACAAAGTGAAACTAAGGAACCAAATACACCATAATAAAACTATCCTAAGCTAGGAGATAGGAAGAATAGATATAAGAAGTACATGAGTGAAGCAAAAAAGAAGTAAGTAATGGGGTTGACTACTGTGAAGTGTTACATTTTTATTTTTCATACCACACCTGCAAGTTTGGTTATAGTAAAACTTTAGTGTAGCAAACTAAGAGAAAAATATATTAATGATCAATAAATATTCATATGGTAAATAAATTAAAATACAAACATTAGTAGGTGATAACGTCAGCTATGAAGAGCAATGTAATATAAATATTACTTCAGTACAAACACATTCAATAAGTGAGTTGTTTTATAATCAGTAACATGAAATTATATGGAAATCATAGTAAAAAAATATACAACCTGAACATTTTTCGTATATAAACAAAGTAAAAAATTCCCAACGCAAAATTGAACTTTTCAATATATTGAAGCACACACACACACACATAAAATGACAAATTATAACATTAAAAATTTCCACAAATCACAACACTACCTCGCTTAATAAGGTTATGGAAACTGAGTGTAATTTCCTTTCGTTCCATATGTTGTCTCTTCTCAAAACAAAGCCTTAATACTACAACACCAGTTCAGTTGACTATCCACGATGCTCTGGCCATTGGAGTGCGTAAAGTTGACACTTGTGTACACAGTCTGGCTAGATAAGATAACGGAAACACCGAATCAGTTGTTTTACAGGCGTCTCAGGGGAACGCCCGAACTGTATTGTCACAGCCGTGATTTAGACGAAAAAGTGTCGATTGCAATTCGGATTACAATGGAGACGTTTTGTCACGGTTCAATAGGCAAGGCTGTGTTTCAAGGCTTTTATTCATTATTTCAGCGAAGCAAGATTAAAAATTACAACAAAAAAATACTTACAAAACTTCTAGACTAACAATAAGACGCTGCGCGCTTGTACATCAAATACAAATACATACAAATCAAGTAACATTGATGGTATAGCATCTGGATAGTTCTAGTTTGACTCATTCGTTTAATACTTGTAATTCAAGAGTTTTTTATATAAAAAGTAATTCCGGCCTATGATAGCCTTCTATTGAATGGCATGACGTCATTGTCTACAATTTACTATATAAAACTGTCAAACTCAAGAGTTGTCAGAATAGATTTTATTATCTATATTAGTTTTATAACTTTTGTTAGAACTACAATACGTCTATCAACAGTGTTCTTGTTTTTGTTCTGTTGTTATTTCAGTAAATGGGGAATTCTTTTTACATATTGATCATTAGACAAAATATTTGTTACTAGACTGATTAACAGCATATCCCGACAGCTGATACTTTATATAATAAGTAGATAAAATAATGAGAGATAAGAATAATTCATATTCCAGAAATATGTAGTTGTACAGAATGGGAAGTAAATGTCGTGTCATTATTTGATTTGAAAAATGAAAACCATATGACGTCTCTAATAATTTCATCTTAAACTTTTAAATTTCTACAATCCAATTTCTTAGATAACATATTTTCAGAATGGTTTGACTAGTACAGTTTAGCTCATTGTTTTACAACGTTTAAATAGCCACTTCTTTAAGTAAATCAAGGTTTTGTTTTGCTTGTAGGCTTTAATATGTCTGTCACTATTTTCAACCGCTGTGGCTTCTCGTGCTTGAATGTTGCTGCCAATGCCAAGATTGAGTTACTGTATATGGCATATAGTTTTGAGCCAAAAGTATCATTTTAGCTGTACTGTTATCCACGAATTGAACGTATCTTTATAGTAGTTACAAAACAGAAAATTTAATTGCTTTTATGGTTTTATTCTTTACTGTGATCGCGACTTCAATTTTAGAATTTAAACCGTAGAATTTAATAAAAAAGTTATTGTTCAGTTACTGCGCAATGGTGGGATGTGCGTGGCCTGCGCGCGTTACTGGACAGTACTTGGACATTGCAACATTACTTTATTTTATAATTCTAAAATGTAAGTAGCCTGAGTTACACCTTATTACATCAGCTATCTGCCAGTGAAAGTCCCGTCAAAATCGGTGAAGCCAATCCAGAGATTAGCCGGAACAAACAGACACACAGACAAACAAAAATTTAAAAAATGTTATTTTGGTGTATGTATCGTGTATACATACATATGCATATAGTAAAAAACGGTTATTTTAATATTACAAACAGACACTCTACTTTTATTTATTAGTAAGTATTGATAAAAACTGCTTATTATCTAAAATTATAATCTAAGAATTATTTGTATCTAAAAATGCACGTAAGGTTTTAGTTTAGATTCACATTTCTCATTAATACTATTATTAAAGTGAATATTGCCAAGGAATAAATATGTTATTTAAGATAAACAAAGGTGTGTATGTATGGCGGAGCTAAGGAGTGGATAGCGAGATAAGAACTCACGCACTTTTGTCTGAACGCTATTAGAAAAGCAAAGAAGTTGTTCAACATTCATTGAGGTCATAATTGTAGAACACAAGCGTCAAGATGCTGGTTCAAGGTTAGAGGATTTTTCGAGCCGTTCTTACACTTTGATATGTAATATTATATTTATTTTTGAGTTAAGTAGTTTCATTACTGGTAAATTTTTTTTTATTGATAAGACTGGTCAATTATCGTTATTGATAAGATTAATGAAAAAAACTAACGGGAGGGTATAATGACAAAGTCTCAAGATAGATGGTTGGAAGCAAGTCTATTAGCATCTAGTCAGTTTGTGGGGACGGACTTTCACTGGGGCTACCCAGAAAATTATTTCAAACTCCACGGTTCGGAGTTCAGATACTGATAGGTGAAGATATTTAGAAGCCACTTGAAAGTCATCGGACAGTTGGGCTGGCGATATTCAAATTACAGCCAGTTTGTGTCAAAATACAACGTGCTACATTTTCATTAAAATATTGATGTTTGTTCACAGTGGTATAATAAGCCCATTATATAAAAATAACAAAAAAGGATGCTTTATCCAAAAGTTCATTTTTCAAAGAGCTTAACATTCGTAAGAATTACTGTGACAGATAATAAATTAAAATGACATTCTGACGTTGACTAAAACGTGATACTATTCGTAATATCAATGACAATTAAACGCCTAAAATGTATTCTCGAGCAACATGTTGCAATATCTTTATGAACATACACATATGTAAGGCGTCCAGTTTTGGATTATTTCACGCAAGATAATATATGAATATACATAGGTCTGAAACCTAACCTCATCTTACAATTTTGAGATTATCTTTTTAAAAGCCGTGAGACTATACGAGTGTGAATCGAATATTAAAATAAGACCTTAGCTCCGGAACGCATTGTATTTTATAGCTACTTTATTATCATACTCTTTTACCTTATTTTAAATATCTATGATTTTGTATAGTACCAAACTTTGAAAAAATCCGTAATGATCTTAGATCATATATTGGAAGATTATTTAAATTCATACTCTGTTTACATCGATTAGTTTTAGCCTCAATGATAATAATAATGTACAAAGCTAACAATGTTATACATTGTATTTAAGTTAAGACTGTTACAATTATTATTCATAGAAAACGATTTATCAGAAAGGCTGCTTTTAATCATTAAATCAGATCCTTGAATAATCATAAAGAGATAGGTATGTAGAGCGAATGTAACCATTAATCGTTTATAATAAAAACACAATAGTATGCTTCTCATATCGAAGGTGGAAACGTAAAATAAGGGATAAAAGAATTCATAGAAACAATGATACCGAAATTTTTTAACTCGATTACAAATTAGGTACATCACACTCCATCCAATAAAAATATATAAAAATATATTTTATCTGATACTACAGAATGAAGACAGGTTTTCAAGCGGCCTATGCAGTACGCTATGCCATATGCAATTAAAAAAATAACAGAAAACCATTAGTAAAATGATATACTCCGCATATAAAATACTTGGTCCCATATAATTCCCTTTTTTCTATGTATGATCTCCACTCTACCTAGTATAGAAGTCTAGCAAACTTGATAAACCATTTCTTACACACTACATGTAGTAACATTATTCACATCACAAAATGAAAAATATTCTCGAATATTATTTAAGTGGAGTGATGAACGTGTCTAAATAACGGTTTAATACTGGCGTTAATAGTAAGCCTTACTGGCCTATGTTGGTTATAGATAATTAAAAGATGAAAAAGTTTAAGCCTATGGGGCCTGCCATCTGAACTGGAGTGTATTCTTTTGTTTTAGTCAAGAACTATTTTCGTCAACTTGTTCAGAATCATGAAAATGAACGAAATGTATTGGAGATGAGCTCAGTGACTTGGACGAGTCGTTAATAATAAAGCTTAAGAAGGGTTGCAAGTAACAAACTTAAGCAAATTTTAAGCAACGCTGAACGTGCTGAACTTTTGTATGGATGTTAATACTTGTTATATATGACACTAATTATAGGTATTAGATTTCATTCGCGTAGATCAGTTGAATATTTTTAGAAGAGGTGAAAATTTTCAAATGTAGGTACCTACTATTTGGTTAGCATAATAACACTGCTTATAATTGCAGGATGTAGATTTTAAAAAGCGCGGCATTCACTCTTTTCGTTTCAGGAAATCTGTAGCGCAGGTATAAGAACATAATGTATGTTGTTTAAATGCGAGAGAAAAATTATTTTAGACGTACAATACAGTACAGCATATTTACCAAAATAACTATAGAACACTCAAGAGCCTGTCAAATCTGTTTTATTTGATCTTCACTAGCTTCACACTATATTTTTGAATTTTTTACCTAGCTTTACGGCGTGAACCCAATCCATCACAGTAGATCCAAATACTTCGACGACAATCCTGGAAATCGGAGTACCTATATGCCTTGTCAAAGCAGAATAAACGTTATTCCCTTACTTGGTAACAGTATGCAACATACTCGTATACTAAAAATAAACTTAAGTTGTTTTTAGGTATTAAAAACTGTACTACTTTAAACTTGCTAAGTAAAGAATTAGGCCTGTATGGATACATGTTTTCGGCAACTTTTAACGAATCCATCGAGTTCAATCCGGATTTTTAATTAACATATTACCTGAATCGTTTAATAGCAATACGCAATTTTTAAATACGTAACAGATATTTTACTTACTTAGAGTATTACTATAATGTGTACGAGTATGTATATTTACTAACATACTGGCATAATATATTGTCGGGTTTTTAATAAGTACCTACATTGTGCACAAAAATATACATTTTTAGTTCACAATGCTACTCTGAAATGTACCTAAATCAAATGTTTATACTTAATAGATCCTTAAGAAAAAGTAATAAAAAAATGGCTATTCGAACTAAATGAACTTTTTATTAACATTTTGAGCGTACCGCTGGTAATTCCGGTAAAAAAATAGGTTAGTTTCAATTAAAACCGCTTAGTATATTCTGACTTAGTAATTCATTTCCTATCTAATATATTCGTATTCGTATATTCGTTTCCTTAGTGTTCTATTTATCATCAAGGAATATGTACTCCTTTATTGTAGTACTAAGCCGTTAATTTTAGTACTACCTGGACACTTTGGTTCTAAAATAATGATATGCATAGAGGTTACTCTAATGCGCTAAATGGTATCGTAAATTGTGCTATCCAATGCAATTTGCTATACAACTTGGACAGATTAGAGTGATCCACCTGTGTCATACGCGTATACGTGTCATTTTTAATGCACGCAATATGGGACATCAAGCCTATACTAATAAAAAATTGTTAAACACATTTGGATACACATTGTCGTATTATAATTTAAAGCTAATCAAACAATTATGAATATTTTAAACTCCATTTTTCTTTGTAACCGCTTCCTGTAAATATTATTGGCATAAAATGGTTATTACAAGAATGTATTATTGCCTTAAATAGAACAGTTATACTTTCATAATTCGACTGCTGATATACCGGGCATTTGTTCTAGTATATTTTACTCAAGCTTTTATTAATTCATGCACTAAGTAAGCGCAACTAGTTTCGGCCTATCTACATATCTGCCAATAGCGAACGACCACCGTTAATTGATCTTTCAATTGTTAGTACTTAGAGGTACATATATTGCGAGGGTAGGTCTCTATAGGGTGGTAATGTGTAATAATATCATGGTTAATGCGTTCAGCACATGCGGCCAGCGGTGGGCAGAGAGCACCGCGAGAGCAGAATTGACCGCAGTCGCTATTCGCGCCCCGGTCTACGCGCACAGTCAACGCACGCTCGCTACGTACGCACAATTCCCGCCACAATTCAAACTTACGTCTTAAAATCGATAACTTATTATTTCTGTTTGCAATAAGCGCGCACTCGCGCGTTAAGAGCCGAAACACCAGCGACACTTGTCCGCCAGTGTCCGGATTGCGTTGCGGCCGTTGACATCGATTTGGCGACGTAACTCGATTATAACTAGATATCGATATAGAATTTTTGAAAATGACGAATTTTGACGGGATTTGTGCGGCGTTACATTACCAGGTATTTCTTTTGTAAACAGTGACCCAGGTGATTTGTTCAAAGTGATAATATCTAGAACGATGGTGGATTCCACTTGAAAAATTATCAGTGTTGTTCTTTTGTTGTTCGCTGAAATAGAAAACGTAGCATTGTAAAGGTAAGGAGTTTTACATGTATTTTTATTGAGATAATATTCTGCATAGTATTATTTGTTCTAAGTAGCCTCTAGTCGTTACCCAATAGGAGTTAAAATTGTATCTTTCGCTTTCTAAATAGTCGACCATGAGTGTGGCCGCAGTCACGACTGAAGTGATTTAAGTTTACAGCGCGATAAAGTTATAATAAGCTTCGAGATTTCCGTTAATTTACATTACAGTTTTATACTAAAATACTATACAAATGAGGGTAGTTTGCATACAAGTACAACGTGATTATGACTGAAAACCACGCATCAAAAGTTTGAATGTTATAATAATAGGTAGCCAACTTATAAACATAGACTTTTAGAAGTTACTGGTGCTTGTTTAATATTTTTTATCTGTTTGTTAACGGTTTTGAAAGGCGCAGTAGGCAAGGCGCGCAGCGGAAATATCTGGATCAAATCTACTAAAAACAGGTTTTATAAAACTGAAAAAATTGATTGCAACGATTGCTAACTAAAATGAGGAAAGTCTATTCCACGTTTCGGTTGTTAACGATTGATAAATCTCTATTAGTAAAACAAAAGGCAGGCAGGTTTACTTTTTTAGCAATCGATAAATTAATCTCAAAATATCAACTTTTCATGATTAATATCATTTTGTATACTAAACATGAACCATATTTCCAAAAACTTGACCTTTTTATGGATAGCACTTGAAAACTGGAAAACACTTGACAAGATACTTTTTCTTGACTTACTTGACACTTGACTTACAAATAGCTTTGTTTTAACTGATATACATTTTACCTCTTTCTACCATATTGCAAGACGTTAAAGGAAAAACTGAGAATATTGTTCATAACTCTGACTTGACTGATTTCTTATATTATTTCATTCAGTGGCAGCGCATCTTATTTCAAGTTGTTTATAAACAGTAATCAATAGTCTATTCCTTAGAACTGAGTACAATTAATGTTTGAACTATTGAATATTTACTATAATAATTGAATTTATTCAAATACACGATAACAGGTAATAATGTAAGTTATGAGTTATGACCCAATATTGTTACGAGGATTTAAAACGCTGTTCGATTTCTGGATCAGTTAAATGTTTGTGTAAAGTTTATATTATTTGCATATCATAAATAATAAGTTCGTATTACGTAGTAATTGTTCCAATTTTGAAAGCGTTATTTAAAAGAAGATTAATGACTACACAAAGCATAAAAGACATGTTAGGATTAAACAAATACATATTAGGGTTATATTAAAAATTTATATCATGAACATTCATAAGTTTAGGTAGTGTATATGAATTAACACAACTGTATTTTGTAACTTGGAATCTCTCGAAAAGTTTGTTAAAGTTGTGATAAAGTCGTGTTTACTTTGTCTTAATATTACGGCATTGATTGAACGTTATATCGCTTGAAAATAAAACAAAAATAAATAAATTTATAATTACACTTGAATTCCGTCCTCAGCAAACGTGCTGGATTTTAAAATGTCACTTGTTGCAGTAACAAAAAATAAAAATTTAAACTAAAAGGTGCTCAAGGAAACCTTTTCTGCTCTCTAAAAAACTCAAGGGCAGTATGAACCCTTTTCGTCGGTTGCAATTTAATGAAATTATATACGCAGGTAATTTAGTATTTGTTTAGGTTTTTCAATATTTCATCTTAGTTTAGTCGTCTTTATGAACTTCTGAACTTTAATTATTGAACTAAGAAAAGTAATTCGCAAATAATCTATCCATCTGAAACGAATGGTCATTTTCGTAGGGTTAATCGAATAATGATAAGTTATAAAGTATTCAGTATCCACTGCTATATAAAATAAGATTTTGGTTATCGAACATTAAATATTTTTCTACGTGATTTATTACTAAAATATACGTTACGCTAATTAAGCCTCAAGTTAACGCCTTAACTAAAATCATTGTCGAGTAATGTTGTGTATTTTAAACTGATATTTACAAAAGAAAATAGCAAGATACTTATATAAAATGAGGAGCTGTATATTTGCAGGATAAATCTATAACCTTTTTTTAGGGCATGCCGGCGTATTAACGGAAATGGCCAAAGATTTGCTACACGGCCAATAAAAACTGGTTCTTATGAAAGTGAAAAGTTGTTATGATTATAAACACTTGGGTAGCCGCGAGTTTCTATGTCATGTCGGACTGGCTTAAGGGTTCTCAGTTGATCTAGTTTAAGGGATCTAAATATTATACATATGGTCACTTAATTAAAATAACGCCTATATATGTTTAAGCTACTTTACTAGGAATAAACTTTAGTCTGATTTTATGAGATATAAATCACACTATACCTGTATGCAAAAGATTTTGGAGTCACTTGGACGGCGAAATAAAAATAAACACTATAAACGGAAAAAAAAACTCAGCAGTCATTCGCATCGAGTTACATCTGAGTGAGGGAGAAAGTGAATCCGCTCGCCGGCTGCCACCGGTTGACTTAGTCATCTGGTTATAAAATGTATTAACTAACTTTTGATAATCACAAGAATTAATTTCATTAGCATTCATTTGTTAAGGTGCAAAATACAGAAATGCGAATGTTATGGGTCGGATATATGTATGTAAGATTAAAGTAAAAAATCGGTAGGGTTGGTTTATATCTTTTGTTTTATCATTATGCCAGTTTCTGTCGAATATCTTTGATGTGCTACTTCTACATTCATTATTCTATTCACTCACACCGGTATCATAGATGCTTGATTTCCTCATTCCTCAAGTCCTTAAAATTTGCCAAGGATAATGGGACCTTCTCAGTTTATCACATTTTGTTAGTTTTCCGAACCAGCAATTGAGTTGCGTTTTATCTAGGAAATTAAGTGTTTTCTTTATAGTACACGTTCCTTTACTGTGCAAAATATCGTAAAACATATTATTTTGAGAGTTCCTATATATTTACGTACATATTATGCATATATATAAAGAAGTTTTTGAACTTTCTCCAGCTGTTTCTCCATCTGCCTCAAAAAGGGCTCAAATGAATCTCTACATTTTGTGTACAGTCGTGTTTTGAATGAATACTGTAAAATCGATTTAAGTAAGAATATGTACGGTAGCAGGTGCGGGTTGTATGTTATTTCTTTATTACGATTTTTTAATATTCTAGTAAGCGCTTCCTATTTTGAGTATCAGCATTTATGTAGAAACACAGTAATATAGGCTTTGCTGTTGAAATGTGGTGCTCCGTATATAATCGTTTACTAAAATCAACTGCCTTAATGTATTATATGGTTTTAGTCTACACGAATGTAATTAGTATTATCTTTTTAATTCCACATCATTCAACAACGGTAACTGCCTTGTTGATCGAGTTGTTGTAAGAGCTACTGCCGATCGATTGTAACTTGGAATTTTTGACATAAAGTTTCTAATCCAGATTTTCTAGTGGACATTTTTAGTAGTGGCTCGCAGTCTGGATCTATCCCCGTTGTAAGGCTATAGGCTCATCACCTATTCTATTGTGGGAGGTAAACATAACTGATGAAACGCGGGAGTGTACTATATTCCTCTGCCTAAGCTTTTGGGGATTACAGGCGTGATGTTACTTTTTTTATCATTCAACAATATTCCTTAACAAATCGTGACTTCACTTCGTAGAGATGTTTTGTCTTTCAGTGACAAGAATGAAAGTCGCGTTTTATTTTGACATTCTGATAAATGAATATGAGACATGATGACAGACGACAGACAGACAGTGCACGAATACGCCAACTTAAGGTATCGTTCACAACAATGGTATAGTTTAAAATGCTGCAGAGATGTATAAAAAAATCAGATATGTATAAAACAGTCAACATCAAGAGTATGATAATTTCTCCTTAACTTCCATCATTTATCAATTCCGAGAGCTGTAATGATCAGATGTGCAGAATAGTATATTTAAAAAAAACGAACGAAATAACCTCTACTGGCGACGTCTCAGAATGCAGAGGTTTACAAGCGTGAATCACGTGTCATTATATCCAAAAACAAAGCGTTCGCAGGCACAAAGAGAGCTAAGTGATGAGAAAGAGTATTAGCAGTGAAAGTAAAACGTCCTTGTTGGGGTGAGTTTACGAAACTGGTCATTAAGGCTTTGAAAGTAGTGATGTCATTTCGGTAACAATAATTATCATTTGCGTACGTCACAATGCTTCACACGGTATTGTCGAGATTTTTTAAAATAAGATAATACAGCTTTAAAAGCCTAGTGACGTTGGTTGTAGGGAATTTTCTGTAACGGCGTAACTATTTTCAGGTTATATTGCATATATGCAAATGTCGAAGCGAAGGTCCATCCGTTATACATGCATACAAATACAGTCTTGCATATTACACATATGTAAAGGTCTACTGAACCAATATAAGTAGCCCATAATTTAGTTAAAAATTTAAACTTTGTTTTTTCTCTCTTAAAAACTTCAGTGTAGGTAGATTTTGGGTAGATTATTTGAATAATAAATACATACATACGTTAAATATCCTATCTTTCATTATATTGTAACTGAAGGTTCCTTATGAGCTATATAGAGAGCATGTCAAATATCTCTATGATTAAGGACCTTAAGTGCTTCACTATTTACTCGTAATCGTTTTTCTATATGTCATATTTTTTACTTAATAATATTGTCACCGGATACAGGAACGTAACGGAAAGTTTTAGTTTTATTGAAAAACGTTGTTAACGAGCACGCAAAGAAAGTAGAGAAACTTGTGTTCATGTCCTTGACTCTAATATTGGTAAGAACTCGTTTATGCACGCTACTCTGTTTCATACAATTATATATTGTTCCTTTAATAATAGTTAATTAACAAACTAATCTAAAACGTTGCAAACGATTTAAAAAAAGGAATATTGCATACTCTTTTTTGCATAGCTCTACATGTATTCAAGTGGAAATTCGAATTAAACTTATATTTATTTGTATAGACTTATATGCTTTATGATATATTTAAGTTTAGACATTTCTATGTATCATATACTGTATTCATTTTTTTAATTAATTTACAGTCAGTGTTCATCAATAACCATATAGAATCTCGTATATATAAATGCTGGGTGAGCGCGTTGATGTCTTTATTATGAATCCTCGCGTAATACATACAGCTTATAAATAATTCAACATTCGAAAGGATTCCTTCCCAATATTCTAATGCTTATTTGAATATATTACTAGTAGTAAGGCCCGTTTATGTAAAATTTACCTTTACATTAAATATTATATCACGATGTACAAAATTGACTGCCTCATTGGTCGAGTGGTTACGAGCGCGACTGCCGATCGGGAGGTCCTGGGTTCAAATCCCGGGTCGGGTACTATTGGATTTTTCTAATTTAGAATTTC
>DWME01001672.1:0-23756 GCA_018244795.1 Parelbella ahira ahira
GGTGGGAGAAAGCTCTGCGAACCAACCCGCAAGGCTAGCTTCGGGATTATGGACAACACCCTTGAAGGAAGGGCAATAGCTGGCAGCGGACTAAAAACGCTGATAATAATAATAGTTAAATCTCACACTCATCCATGCGCGCAATCTCCTTAAAAAGCTGTACAAAGCTTTTTCCTCATATATTCTTATATGTACTCGTATATGTAGATATTAATAGTTTGCTAAATAAATGCTGTGACTTAACATTAGATAACCTTGTATTACATAGTAATATTGAAACACAAAAATGTACAATTACGACGGGTCTTTTACGGGTCAGGTAGAGGTACAATAGGTAGGTAGAACGCCAAATACATCCTTACCGACATACGTGTTTCTTCCACATTAATTATTCGCAGCGTCATCGTCATCGTCATTAGCCTATCTCAGTCCACTGCTGGAGATACGCCTCCCCATTATTCGCACACACACGCCGATTATCGATATAATTACATTAACATTAATTATTTAATACTTACGTATAACTACATGTCTCTTTACAGATTTAACTGGTTTATACGCTACATAATATTACGTTATATACAGACTATTATTCGGTTGTAGTGCACAGTAAGAATTTAAGCCACCGCAACAAAAGGGATTCCGTGGAAATGCCTTACATTCTATTAATACTAACAAAGGCAGACGTATTATATGAATATTAAATAAATGTCTCGAGAAGTGTATGTGTTCTTATGTGTAACATTCTTTTATACTCGACATTGATGTTTTATGTGAGACACTAAGAAGTCTTCTGTAGTTATAACAGGTAAAAGCAAAGTGAAATTCACTTTTTCGTGTACGTTAACGTAAAAACTTTAACATACTCGAATAAGTAAATAAAATAAACATAAATCGGTTGGTACACATTTTAGTTTAATCCATTTACATGCAATACGTGCACGTGCGTGAGTATAAGCGTGCGCGTGTGCATGAGCATGCACGTGTGCATGTATTTGTGTGTGTGTGTGCGCGCGCGTGTATGCATGCGTGTATGCGTGTCTATCTAAAACTATTCAAAGTTACATTGTATTGAGGATTTTTTCGACATAATATACGAACCATCATACATAAACTCAATACACTTTTGCCACACAGTGCGGTTAGCTTAAACGCATTCCTGTTGGCGACGGTGTCGGGTGGCAGTTGACCATTCACCACAGAACTGTGTCAAGTACTGGGCGTACCCATATTATTGTTGTTTTATCATAACGCCAAGTCCCTTACGAGATAAGCAGAGATCAGCGAATCTCTATTATTGCAGACTCAAAGTCACATGCATATTCACGCACACGCATATACCTACATACATTATATACGAGTACAAACGGACGTTACTGTAAAAACAGTCAGAATAGCTCCTTTGGCCCTCATAATGTGGAGATCTGGTGAAAACTAGATTTTGGAGAGTTGGGGTAAAAGTAAATAACTCTCCATTTTTTAGAGTTTTAGATTTTCGTAGCGGGAAGTTAAAATTCATGCAAATGAAATTAATGTATAATTTTCAATAGCTCTTCATATTTTTTTGCTTGACATTTTTAACAGGAAACGATATCTGAAATACCCGAAACTTCAGTGACAACGATTTTGCGAGAACGCTTGCTAACTTGACAAAAATATTGAATTGTCATTCTCTTAAAGAGATTGCCCAATTTCACGTTATTTGAAACCAAAACCGGCGAAGTTCCGTGCTCTCTTGTCTATCGATATCGATGACTTGCTATAAACAAAAGAACAGATAAAAATTCTTAATAATACTCTCTCCACATAAAATTTCTAGCAGACATACAACAATAATATCTGCATATACTATTACAGCAAAGAAGAGTTAACATTTTTTAGCATTAACTATTTTATGAGTATCTCCCTACGTGATTAAGTTATTAAATTTATCATTTTATTTTTGTCCATCTTCATATTTATCTCGCTTATTACTGCATAGCCCGACTGCTTTCGCACCTATCCAAGCTCTTTCTTCATAAGCTCCCTCTGATCACAGCGCGGATATTGAGCTATTACTAGTCTCAACTAGTATTAGTAGAGCAAGTGGTCGAGGTATTTCGAAAATATACATATGTGTGTTAAACCTTTCTATTATTTCGATAATAATTTTAGTACACATCCGCTGATACTAACGACTGCGTCAGCTTTATATTTTGTGTATGTACCTACATACATATTGAAAGCAAATAACTTAGCTAATCTTAAAAAAATCGCTGAAAATTGTAGTTTCTTAAAATTGTTACAATTCTATATGAAATGAAGATATCCTAATTTTTTTAAGAAGAGTGCCACCTATTTAAGAAGTAAAACTAAAAAAATGATCGAAACTATCAAATAGTGTTAGCGTGATGCACCTACAACGCAAAATGTCCATCATTTTATTTATATAGGAAAGTAATAATACTAATTCGTCATGTTTCATCGATATCATGTCCCCCTCCTTACATCACCATTAGCGGACTTGTCGGTATACATCAATCATAATGGAGCCACGGACTATCGCCCTCATCACCGGTGATGGGCCTCCGAGCGGTGATCACTCACTGTTTGAACACCAATGCGTTACTCGGATTTTTTTATACATACAATTTTTTCTATGAATAGGAGGCACGTCAAGTCACACTAGAGATATTTGGCACTCGGTGCTCTCTGCCTACCTCGTAAGATATCTGGCTGGTATAATATAATAATTTCATATACGTATCTACACATTTTAATATCTCACTAGAGGCTGATGTTAAGAATCAAATAAATCAAATTTAAGTAAATTCGTCATTGTCTCGCATAAAACACTCGTATTCCTTAGAAGCCTCTGAAGGAATTATACGCATTACATTTAAATAACCAGACCAGTGGATGTACGCGAGAGGGAACCAAGATTTGGACTTACTACAATTATCATAACGATAATAATGGAGGCTCTTTTGGGGGTAGAATAACAAAAAAATATGAGTTAGATGCGAATAACATAGTAGAACAGTCTTTATAGATTAAAGGCGTTATTATAAACCTTGCAAGGTTTTTTTAAGGTAACAAATGAACTGACAGCAATCACAATAGCTTATATACTGATCAAAAACATTTAGTACTCTCCAAAGCGAGGGTGAATAAACTCTTCCTAGGCATACGTGCGCCAACTTCGAACGCATTTCCGCGCACTAAAATAAACAATCATAAAAGAAAAACTATGATTGGATTTTTTAAATTTGATATTCTTATATTTGCTATAGCCTTCCTATACTTGAAATTTCTACGCTTGTAGAGCTAGCCCTGAAAACTGCGATTATCACATATACCATACACGGTGACCAAAAACCGCACCGTTACAACCTAATCACAATTGCTTAAATCACAATTGCTTCACGCTAGAAATTACGCTCATTAAAAGTAATATCCAGGTCCTATAACAAAAAAGGTATAAATTGGATGATTTTTCATTACAGTTGTGTCTGGTTCTCTCTCGAATAAACGTGGATATAAATCCTCGTTATTTGTAACGCACTATTATCGATCAAACTAACACCCATTCATCAGGATTAGCATTTCGATAGCCGAACCAGATTCATGCCTGCCCCCGCAACGCTATCCCGAAAGAAATAAGACCGATTTTCCCTTGGCAATATCGAATTTGTGAGCTATCGCAAAGCAAATACGTCAAAACGTCATGTTTTACACGGAATCAGTTCAATATTAACGAATCGTCTGTCCATTTGTATTGCTTCCTCGTGATATGAGCTGCGCCTGTTTATTTATAACTTTCTTCACTTACTGCAGTGTTGATAGATTATACCTACTAACAATAGTAATACCTTGAAACGACTTTCAAACTAGCCACCGTTTGTCCTAGTGTATCTAGAAAACTCATAAAGACGAAATTACCTAAATACATAACTGTAAAGAACTTTTTAAGCCCCCAGAATATACCAAAATATACTTGAGACGTTAAAATTGCCAACAGTTAGTCTATTGAGACCGTTTTGGATAGTCCAGTAAATAGACATAAATTATGTAATGGAAAAAATACTAAATGAAACAATTTTTACCTGATTATTGTATTTTATATGACCACTTTTAGAATTTTAACAATAGGTTAGGAGATTTCATTATAAATACCTAAAATTTAGACATTTCAAAGTGGTTTCAACATGTAACTGAAAGTTATAGCGACTGTTTAGGTTCATGCATTATCATTATCAAAAAAATAGAATTTGCTGAAAATTAATTAATATAGGATCTATCCGGTTGATCGGAATCATTACTATCATTTTTATTTTCATCTTCGTCGTTACGTTTACATTTTTTATTCCTCTTGCTCTCCTTACCATTTTTCTCTTCGGTATCAGGTTCACATATATCATTATCTTCATCTATAGTATTGCTACATTCTTCGGCAGAGGAATCTGATTTTCTAATCATTAGTGGTTTACTTAAGCTTTCCTCCCTTACAACTTTACTGTCTTCAATGCTATAATTAATATGTAATGGTTTCGTATCTACGTCATCACCTTGTTTATCGTTAGCTAAAACGAACTCCCAGTCATCTTTAGAATCATCTTTTTTATCTGGGGCTTTTATTGCTTTGTCTAAGTTTTGTTCCTCTTCAATATCTTCATACTGGGTAGCAGTGTTACTCATAAAATATTCATGGAAAGTTTCCGCATCCTTCATATTTGCTCTGGTTCTGCTCTCTTGTACAATAGGAGCAACGCCATTAACGACTTCAGAAACAAGAAGTCTAGCTGGTGTGTTTAAGTCTTGTTCTCCTTCTGCTGTCGTTCCGTTTAAACTGGGACTACCCTCTTCATTTTTAGTATCACTTGTCATCCTTCGTAGTGCTTGATTGTAATACTTATCTTTAGGACTAGGTGTTGTAAGATCTTTTATTTTATCAGTATCCAGAACAGTTCTATCTTTACTTTTTGTATCTTTCGAAATATCACTAACCATTGACGGTGCGACACTCTCTTTATTCTTAATATTTGTCAATTCGTTTGCACTGCTTTCATTACATGAATAATAACCTGGAATTTCCCCAGACGCTAGCTTAACAATAAACTCATCTAGGGATTCATTTAAAGCAGCACTAGTGGTATCTTGTCGTGTTACATTTGCGTCCTGAATCTGAATTTCGTGTTTGTTTTGTTCAGAATCTTCTATGACACCCTTTGTCATTTCTAAGAGGAGGTTTCTTGCTGGTTCATTTAATATTTTTTCCTCTTTAGCCGTTTCCTCCGAAACAGTACCATCATCATTTTTGTCTTTCATGTCCATAGCCCCTGTTGCATGCACAGCGCTTTGCATTTTACTTGAATTTTGTTCATCAAATAGTTCTTCGACCTCCGTTATACCTTGTATAGCTCTACCACTGAATGGTGATAGGAAAGTCGATCCAACAGAAGTAGAGTCATGTCCATCACGCGGTTTGAGTATGAGTAAGTTAACTGTTTCAGGCGGTCTATTGACAACGGTTCTGCTGCCCGATCCTGCAGACGCTCTGTCGCCTTTTTTGATAGGCACGCCTTTATCATCAACTAAGCCCTTTCTTTTTAGTTCTTCCAATTGCTTTTCATTCTCCTTTTTCTGTTTTACTCGTTTCAAACGAAACACCTCTTCCCTTTCTATTTCTTCTAATTCAGAGAGAATGTACCTACTGGTTTCGTTTAGTCGAGGAACTATAATCTTCGATAGGACGTTCGACTTCCTGTGAACAAATGAAACACATCAGTGGTGGTATTTTTATTAAAATGACAACTAATTAACACATAATTCATGTACATCCCCGACGACTTGTATTTATATTAACACAATTTACCATATCTTAAGTGTAATTAGAAATTTTATTTATTTTATATCGAATAGCAACCTAATATTCACCAAGTGTAACCAATATTTAAACAAATCCACCAGATATACCGCGTACATCCATTTAAAAAACAAAAAAATTGTAACTTGACAATAGAATAGGTATAGCTTATCCATATCAATTAATTAGAAAGAGTTATTTACAAAGGTAATATTTATTTCTGACGACATCTCTTGCAGCAATCACTCGACCGATTACAACGTCATTACATACAAAATGGACAGTCACAAAACTACAAGTTATGTACAACTACATCCTAATAGATATCTACAAGCTATATATTACACGTCAACTACATATAGGTATAGGTACCGACATAAATTCACTTCGTTATGGAATTCCGTAGTCGTGAACTATTCAAAACAATTACAGTGAATCTTACTTAAAAGAATGAGTGAAATTATATATTATGTTCCATAGAATAGAAAGTGAACCTATTGCCATACATCGAAGAAGCCATATTGACATAAAACCGAGATTAGACAATCCATTTAACTTTTCGCATGTACATACATACATAGGTGATCGCAATGCGTATTATATTTATAGATTTTCGCCAATATAGACGTGTATCTGGAGTATCAAACATTGATTATTGAATTGATGGTGAAAATAGCTAGCAAATAAGCCAGCAAGGTATTCTATTGGTCTGACACATATGTCAACTAGAGATAAGTAACGTTAACTATAAGGTAAGTTGATATAGGCTCCAGGCGTGCTTTTTTAGATGTGGTTAGATCCACATGTACTAATAAAACGAACGTTCCTACGAATCACAGTGAACACACACATGTTACGTATATATCATCATCATGAGACAGTCTAATACCATCGCCCGATATACAATGACATTCTAAGACTGCGGGCAGAACCTTAACACGATAAGCCGAGGACCAGGCAGGTTGAAAATACAACTATGTACTATTATGAAAATACAAAACTATCAGCTTACAAAAACCCTCAACGAACATCACAACAGTGCCATAAAACCGCACCGGAGGCTAGTGCATCGCGTCAATCCAATGAGCAATTCAACTCCGAGCGAAACTACCAAATGCAAGTTTCAAGTGAGGGGAGAGGGGGGAGGGCCCCCCTCTCCCCTCTAAACATTTATACAGAACCGAAAATAGATCACTAATTGACCGTGCGACTGACAACCCTGTTATTTAGTTGCTACAAACCTTGCTAGGGCTGGCCACTTTTGAAGATTATTTATATGAAATTACTCTATACTATTAGTATATCGTCACCGTAGATCCCTCATGGGGTAAGCAGTGTACATCGCCGGATAAATATCTTTAAATTCATCACTCTCTTCATGCATACACGTTGGTTTCGAGGACTTCTGAGTTATGATTTATAAGACAATTCTTAGAGACATCGCTTCATTATTTTTATATTTTCTCGCTACATCAAAACGGGGGTAGGCAGTGAGCAATGAGTGAGAAACATCTTCATCCTTACTTGTATTATTAAGACACGTAAACAGCTATCTTTTCAAAATTACTGTATCAAGTTCTTAAGTTACGTGAAATATTGAATTTTCTCGCAAATGCCAACCCTATTACCTAACAAACTCATTTTGTGTGTTGTATGTAAGTATACCCCATTTTTACTTTACTTAATGTCGTGATACAAAAATATACAGAAATTCTGTTGAAATGTTGCGCTAAATTGAAAGCAGAATCTAGAATCCGGTAGAACAATTTGTTTAGAGTTTTCAGAGGAAGCTATTGCTGAAGGTGACGCCGAAGAGGCCAGACCTTCAACTGCTGTAAAGCAGCTAGCAATATTTATATTCAAGGCAAAACATATTTATTCTTATTTATAATCTTGATCAGCGCTATTTCGCTACTTTACTATAGGCTAGACTACGCGTTTTAGATCAGTTACATTATTACGCCAGGTCCCTTACAGGGTGCACAGAAAAAATTTCGAACCGCACCGAACCGAATACTTGCGAAAAAGTGAGCGAGAAAGACTGAAAGAGATGTAACGAGACAGAGGAAGAAAAAATCAAAATCACATCACAAGTAGCCGTCGCCACTAATGACATCATTAAATACGATCATCACGCGGTCGTTATGCAAAACCAAAATGGCGTATTAATGCAAAAAAAGTGGAGTACAGAATCGTAAATAACAATAAGGCGTGGTCAACCCGATCGGGGCGGGGCGAGGGACCGTGCTTCTTCGAGTGCTGCGAGGGAAAAAACCCATGGCTCTATTATTTCAACCACAGATAGCGCAATGAATAGAAGTGTAGCTGGAAAAAACCCAATAAAATCTGAATGCTTCGTTAGCTGGGTTTCAAACGCGACTAGCGATCGAGAGGTTCTGAGGATCGAGAGCTACCATCCCCCCGCGGGTCAAGTATTATTGGATTTTTCTATCTTATAAATTCTATACTGTGTCTTGGAGTCCGAGTTTTGACTCGGTGAATGGCAGTAAATTCATCATGACGGGTCGTAAATGTAGCTGTAAAACGTGGGAGTGTATTATACTCTTCTGTCTAACTCTTTGGGAATTACATGCATGATGTTACGTCGGATTAAAAAAACAATAAACAATCCATTTTTCAAAAGCTGATCGAGGAAAGAGTTTTTATAAGCATAACTACTTGTTTACATTACACACATATACAAATTGCATGTGTGTGCGTGCGCTCGTTTCGAGGTCAATGACCTCGTGTCATAGACAAAGCTAGACAAATTTCCGTGCGCCACCTCTATTCGTCAGTAACTCTGTGGTTTCATCTATTAAGTTTCGCACCCCAGCCGGGCGTTAGATCGCAACGCGAGTGCACTTCCGCTCACGTGACTCGCGATGCAACGTATCGGCCGGGCGCGAGATGCTTGTACTCGTAGTGGTTCCGTGGGTATTTTAAAATTATTTATATCAGACTACTGAGCTCAAGGAATCCTAAAACGAGCAAAATCAAAGATCATTAGATGATTGATTTAAATGCTTTCTTCAATTTTACTTTATATTTGTAGTTTAGTCGACTTTTGTTTTTTGAAATCCCCACTTTGTCTTAAATATTCCACGTCCTTAGGCATACACGTATAACGAAATGTCGGTTTTAAAAAACAGGTTTATATTTTTTCAACTTTTTCTTCAACTCTATCTATAGTATTTAGTGAATATTCTCACATTTTAAACATCCGAAGTTGTCGTGTGTTTTTAAGATAGCGAGGAACTTAGTACGCGCACGTCGAGTAGGTATGGATAGACATATTTGGCACTCAGGCCGTCTGCCAACTCTGCAAGTGACGCAGGGTGATTATATGCACTACGGAACCCTAACCACGCGTCTAACGGTCCCCATGTGACAGCAGAGGGCAGCGACCTCCATCTGAACACGTTAGATATTACTTTCAGCCCTTTCACAGAACTGTCACGGCTATTATATGGAAAACCATTGCAGGTATAAAAAACGCCTATTAAAAAACAACCTCACTTGAATTCCCATTGAAAAGGGTGTGAACTTATTTCCTGATGGTGTCCAATTCGTTGTGTGTAACACACACTTTTCGGAGAGCTGAGGGAAATAGAACAAGTGAAAAATATGTTGCCAAGATTAAAAAAAAATGCAAAATAAATAAAAGTCAATTGTTGTATAACAGGTGAATCTTTTACTTGGCAACATTTATTTATTTTTGTTTATACTTCAATAAAAATTTGCAATTTTGCAATTTCTTGCAACTTTCATCCAACTTATCTAGTTTAATTATTTTCCGTTTTTATTAAAATAGTTGCTAATTCCGTTCCCATTGTCTGTTTACATTAAATATCGCTACAATTCCTTTACTAAATATGTATTACGGATTACTGTGAAACAAATTAAAATAAAATTGCAATTCGTTTTTGTAGCTCTTATATTTTTATTATCCATTTTATCTTAAGCTTTTCAAAATCCTAACGTCGTTGTTTTTTCAAATCATTGTAGAAGTTATTATTTATCTCAACACCAAGTTAACTTTTCGTATTACGAGAATGGATATATGTATGTATTCTATTCTAAATCGTAGTCATTTTCATTTATAAGGTAAGGTAAGGTAGTAGAAATTTAGTAACTACCAAACCATATAACACGTGTTACGCGTTATAAATATATGATATAGGTAGTTATGTAAGCTTGCTTCGCCAAATGGGTCAAAGCTATATTTAAAACATAACGTTATCTCCGGTGCTGTAAACATTCGTTCAGTTTTTAAGTAAATTTACTAAACATTAAAGGTATGCATTATTCATTCTTTCATTAATTCCTTGAGACATTAGTTCGCTCGTTCATAAAACATTTCGTTCAAACCAAACATGACGTTCGATGAAGCCAGATGGAGTATAACGTTAACGCTCCTGAGATGCCCCAGCTACTTACTAACCATACTTATTTAAAAGTAATATTATAAGTCGCTATCATGTCATTTCCAAGGAAAACCCATTATAAGAAATCTTTGTCCAACAGTAGCACTATAGACGATTTAATAATGATAATAATGATTAAAAAGGTACCTTTCCTACTATTTATTTCTTTAGAAGTAACTTTGTTTGAGTAAATAATTGTGAAAATAAAAAAGTAAAGCACATCAGCCCTGCAAGTACCGAAATACTAGGCACTGCATGCTCTCAGCTTATCCTGACAAGGACCTGACGCGAAAGTGATAATAATATATCAAAATAATAACAGTCATTGCAACTTTTTGTCCGCTACCCCGCTTATTAAATGTAATATTTATTGTAAGACGACAAGTGTCCGTTCTCCCATAGAAACGATAACAGCGGTGTATCAATAAGTATTGCAATTAAAACGTCTCCAGGCATAGCGACGAGGCTACAGGTACGTCTGCATAGTGTACGATCAGCGGCCGGCGATGTATTTTATATGAGAACGATCATTTAGCTTATTAGCGCTGATTGACGCTGATGATTAACGCTGATTTCTAATAATGTTTGTTAGTGCGTGGGTTTCAAATAATATTAGTTAATGAATTTCAAACAATACTTGTTAGTTCGTGAATTTCATGTGTTCATGAATTTCATCACTTACAGGATTTGAAGTGTCTAGGTAATGCTAATTAATTCGTGGATTTGAAGTAATGTTTCCTAATATTAGTCAGTAAGTAATTTCTAATAAGATTATATAACAATTAATCTTTGTAGCATTTACAAATCTTACATTATTGTACCTACAAGTACATTCAAGTAATGTTAAGTAATTGTAATGACTTCAAGTAGTGTGTCCCAGTTCAGTAGTAGATGTCTATACATTTATATGTTACTTAATAAATTTCTAGTAAGACTAGTTGGATATTCGGCGATTTCAGATAATGTTAGTTAGCGGATTTCAAGTTACTTTAATTTACGAATTTCGGGTACTGTTAGATAGCTAGTAACCTAATTACTTACTTTGTTAGTTAGCTGTTTGTTAGCTGATTTCAAATAGTATTAAGTAGTGACTAGAATTCAAGTAATATTAGTCTTCAAAACTTAATTAACCCTTCGTGAAGAGTGCCCAGAGTTTTTTCTCCCTATGTAAGTATTGCACTTAGGGATTTACAAATAAATAAAGATTGAAATCGAACAGATCGTAGTCGTATCGTCGGGTAACAACACGACCAATAGTTCACGATTCCCTTTGACTCCACAATCGCGTCCAGCGATTATGAATATTATATTGGTGGCGAGTATCGATCCTGTAATGAATACAAGCGGCCGAATATTATTAGATACGTGATGACAGCCAATTAAAAACTGATATCATTAAGTTTTTTTACATACCTAATATGTATTGAGAACAGTCTGTATATAATACATATATAGTATATATGTTCTGTAACGGTGGTTATCCAAATTAGACTTTTCAAAGCTCTTTGTACGTCCATCTTGTATCTGAAGCTGACAACTAATCTATCGTGGGTGTATCACTAAAGTACTCAAATACTAAAGTAATGTGCTTAGCAAAAATGCTAAACGTAACACCACGCCTGTAATCCCCTAAGGCGTTGGCAGAGGAGTGTATTACAATTCCACGTATCACCAGTTACGTTTACGTCCCACAATGGAATAGGTGATAAGGTGACTCGACCATCGAGACAGTCAATTATTGTAGTTGATATTTGTTATTTTGATTCGATTCATTTTAGCAAACAATACAGATGTGAGCCCAGCTTTACAAATAGTTAAATCAAACTATAATCAAAGTGAATATCGACACAATTACAGCTGAAACTGACTAAATAACTGTCTACAATTATACATAATTGACAACTGAGCTACAATTATTCCAATACAGGGCTATTTCTATCGTATTTCTTGGTAAAAACTTGTGAATTTGAGCACCTTGCGTGATAATTCCACTTGCGCTGCGTCAGCTACCTTAAAATAGTCGGTTTTGTTCATTTTAAGGCCGTTTACGACAGTGGGTACAAAGAAGACCACTTCGTAGAGATCTCTCTTCGGACCCACCCGAGCTCCTGTAGAGCATCGGATGGGTCCGAAACTAGTCGCGCTACCAAGAGTGAATTAAGTCAATGGGTAGCTTCATCGACCACACTCTATTTACCATAAGAATGAGTACGACTGTATGAATATGGTAAGTGAATTTGCCATTTATCGTCACGTCTTCATTGCCGCTAGACAGCCGATATACGACTTAGTTAGAGCCTTATAAGTAGACTAAAACAGTTGAAACGTAAATTGATTTCATAACTTTTGTCTTCTATGCAGGAATCATAACAGGTATGCAATGATAGAGATATCTGGTACTGGCTGCTCCCTGCCTACAACGTAAGGGTCCAAGCGTGACGATGTAATAACAATAACAAATTTTACCCATGTCATATTTTCAACGATCGATTAAAACTACAATATTCTTCCGTCACTTATAACTTGAAAGTAGCTCAAGTACTAAATAGGTCAGGTCAGGTAGGTTAGCAGTAATATGATATTTAATGATGTGAAATATACCTACATCGTTACAATGCACATTTAGTGAGATATATACATATGTTTAACATTCGGTCGCATTTTAAAGTATTTTTTTTTCTTATTTCACGCCTGCATTCCCCAAAGGGGTAAACAGAAGAGTCTAGTTCTATCCGCTATTCATTTACGACAATAAAATATACAAATATGTTGGTATATGTAACTCTTTTGTTAATCTTTTATTAAATAATGAATGTAGGAGAAATACGTCAAATATTTAATATGTAACATCAATCCTGTAATCCCCGAAGGGGTAAACAGACAAGTGTAGTCCACTACTACGTTTTACCAGTTACGTTTACGTACCATGGAATAGATGATGAGCCTGTAATGATTTATTGGGCACTCCGTGCCCTCTGTTACGTATTGGTCTGTAGTATGAGTTATTGAGCAGCTGTCCAATGGAATCTTATTTGAATGCAAATAGACATAGTCCTATTGGTTAGGTAGATTCAATCATTGATATGTACATAATAAATTATCTATATTTTATTATGTATGTATGTATAATATGTATATCATTATTTCGTCTAAAAACATCTGTGCTCCCGACTGTACTATATAAGGGTGTACGTATAAGGGCACAATATACTGTCGCTTAGAAAAAAATATAATATTACCTTTTTCTGCTACACTGAGGATTTCAAGCATCCTTAGTGTTCACGCGTTCAGATGACCAGTAGCGTTAGGTCTCGAGACGAGTTTTATTATGCTGTCATAAATATCGTCAGGTTACAATAAGCTTTAAACATAGGTGGACATACATTGGACCTTATAATGGGACTTAAAGTGTACATGTGCGCTACTCACAAAAAATAACCCAAAATACATATCCAGGTACAGAGTTACTAATTTGGAATTTGGCTGCCAAAACGGCGTTCATTGTAATGAGACCTTTATATCATAACATATCTAGAAACAAATCAACAACGTGGAGCAGACGAGGCGGTTCCAGACGCGCACCTTCTCCCTTCAGGAAATTGAGTTTTCTGTAGTTGCTCGCTGAATTCTACATCTCGCAGACGCTTTTGTTTCGCCAGCTAATTTATCGTTTTACTTTTGAGTAGGTACGCGGCCGCCGACGGCGCGCGGCACCTCTGGTGCGTTGGTCTATTGGGGAAATGATAACAAATCGTCTGGGTTCAAGTTGAGTGTGCAGCCTAAAAGCCTGGGTGACTCAATTTTTGAAAGAAAGAAAGAAATTTTTTTATTTGCAAGATGTATAACACATTACACAAGCGCGAAAATATAGAAAATCAACAAATAGACCAATTGCAGGCCGCACACAGTACGAAATGGATAACATTACATTTTGTTTACAAAATGTAAGCCTATAATTGGCTGTATAACCAATGTATGTATGTTCGAATAGCAGTGGATTTTGTTAATAAAAGAAAATAAAAAATTAAATAACACCAAAACAAGATAAACAGGTACCTACAGAACAGTAAAGTTAGGTTTTGTGACCGACAAACGATAGCCTGCCAGATCACTGGTATAGAAGGAGTTAAAGATTGTGAAGATTAAGCAAGGTGCATATAGACGTGATGAAATACTAGAGAACTGATCAAAAAAATTACTCAAAAAAAAATTGAACAAATCCGCGGCAACATTTACAAATAAGCGATCTAGATATTAACAAACATTTGCAAACTTTCGAAAAATCTTTAATACAATTTCCAGGAAAAATACAAGCAGCGCGTTGGCTACTCCTGGGAGTGTTGCACGGATCTAAAGACGACGATGACCACTTACCATCAGGAGGCTCATCTGCATTGTCAGAGTAAATGTACATAAAGAGCGAGGATTCTAAGAATGGACTTAATTGAATGTTGACCAGCCAGTATCCACCTCCTTTCAACTTATCCCATTAAAGAAATATGTCATTCGTAACATAATAAATACAAATTGTTCAGTAATCTGTTTGCGTTGGATTATTTTTATGCCTCGAGTAAATAGGTACTACTGAAGTCGTTTATACAAGTATTTCTCTTATAGTTATATGAAGGTTTTATTGATCATCGACTGTATTCTATTGAATACTTACAATGTCCTCGGCGACGGTTGCCATATTTCTCCAATTGCCATTTTCGTACATAAACTTTGATCAATATTTAGATCCTAGTTATTTATTGACGAAACTACTGAAAATGAGTAGTTATTCCAAATTTTAAGGAGCTGGATAAATATTCCAAAATCTCAAAATTTTTAAGAAATTACCTACTGTTGTCACTTAGCAGTAATACTACTAAGACATTTTCTCATATGAAGGTTATAAAGATTTCAAAGACATTGTCTTCTGAACAAAGATTTAAATTAGTACAATACAAACATGAGAGACCTGATTAGGTAAACCCACTGTCTTATATTTCATTATTCACGCCATCTTCAACTTAAAGAACGAAATATATATGTATATAGAATAATTTCAGATAAGACTTTAATCATTCCTAGTTACGTGAAGACCTCATTATGTATATCATTAAGTATATAATAATACCAAAAACAACAAAGAGAGACATTCCTACTGTCTCGAACGTAAAGTCTACGTCTTTGCTTATAACTAATTTTAGTATGTAGCTTAAGAGAATATAAATATATCGAAATTAAAATTATAACACCAAATTATAACATGTCAATACAATCAAAATAAAACCATAAACAAGTCTATGACGGATGTTCTTTTTATCGCCTTTACCTCTACCATCAAAAAAAATAACATTGAGAATCGAAATCCCTTTTGAAACTACGAAATAAATACTGAAACTTACAATAACTACGAGCGCATTTCGATTCGCTATCGAACAAGTGTTCCCTAGCTAAATACTTAGCATCAACTTCTAAACAGGCCTTATAACTTTACTATTGCTGTAAAACAGTGTGCAGTCAGCCTAAGCATTAAAAAATAAACCCTTAAAGTAGTTTCCAAGTAGAGCAGTAAATTGACAAACCTTTATTATTACTGAACAAATTGATCGCTGAACGCTGACTGGATAGTTACGTATTAAAGAAAATTACCGTAAATTGTCTGTGGCACGGCGGCCATTTTGTGGAAAATCGCCGATGACAGTACTCATGTCATTGTGTGCTTAGAACGTTGAAACGTTAAAAATTCATTGCTTAATGCTCTATGACGAAGAAAGACGTTTTTCTATGAACAGTGACTTCAAGAAAGTTTTTTATAATTTCAACATAATTTATTTACGTGCCATCTAAAAAATAACTATCATTGTATAAAAGCAATTTTAAATTAACTTTTGACATATATTCTCCTTTTAAATTGAGAAAAATTTTTAGGTGTTAAATTTTGAATTTCCGAATGCACCTACCTAATACCGCTAATGGCTTTCTAAGTATCAAACCGAAACCGCATGTAACTTTGTGATTTATGCCGCCACACCTTAACCGTTTATAAGAACATGTGATTGTCTCAAATATACGGCACGAGACATCAAATTAAACCTCAGGGAGATGGAAAGACACCGGTGAGAAACATACATATCTATACACACTTAGAAACAGCTATATAAGTACTTACTCAGAAAATATTACACCCAGACACAAAGAATCTCTATTAATTAAATATGTATTTATCCTGGACGGAAATCGAACGTACAACAACCCCCAACTTAGTAGCCAGGTTCATTAACCATTGAACTTAAGGGCTAATTACATATTACATAATTAATTGTTACTTTATTTGAAAACATTAAGTCTACATAAACTATAGATTGTTTTTAAAAATGAGAAGTCATTATTTTAAATATTTTATTATTATTATCATTATTGGTTGTCTCATTGGTCAAGCGGTTGCAAGCGCGACTGCCGATCTAGAGCTAGAGAGATCTAGAGCTTGCCGAGACTACGTTTTAAATATCTTTGTAATAATCTACGCAATCATGAACACTTTAGTCATGAAAAAATTTAGTCTTAAGTCACTAATACCAGCAAGAAAATCATCAACTAAGAAACGAAAAAACAACCCAAATAACTCCATTACAAACAATAACACTAAAAGACCTTCCCGTAAAACGAAACAGAATAGAACAAAACAAAAAGAAAACGAATACACAGACAAAACCACCGGACCTACCATAACAGCGGAGCACAAAGAAAACTGCTCCGCTATCAAATATATCTCACTTCATAAACTTCTAATCAGGGTACGATACCCAACACAAGTTCAACAATACCGCAAAAAGAATTATCGATCTTAAAAAAGTAAGCAAAAAGTGCAAAATTGATTGTTTGAGTAACTGTCGAAAAGCGAAGTCGTCGACCCCTGTAGAGTAGGGGGGGTGGGCGTGTCCAACGGTGTCTGCAAAAGTGTTATTTATAAAACGGCATCGATCGAGGCCGGACGTCTGTTAGCGCGCTTGCTAATTAGCAACGTCCGATATTTATTTTTAATGCGTCATTTCCTTCGCTTGTCGCTACAGTGCCACAACGTCTCTTTATTTTAAGGTGGGTATCCGTCTCGATGATTTATTTGTGAATGAAAAAGGTGTCTATGATTGATGATCATCGTTTCACTCTTGCCGGATTCTGTATAATAATAGATTTTTCCATTCACCGAATAAGATTCTTGCGTATGAAAATATACATAATATGTATGCCTTCAATACACAGCTGATATGTATTCGTTTTATTCAAAATATGACAATATATTTCTTCGCTTCTTGCGTATTTAACTCTATGGGAAGTATCCTGAATTAATTTGAATTTAAATAATATTATGGTTTTACGGAATTAAAGCAATAAATTTTGGCTTTTTTATACTTAAAGCATTTTGTCGTGTTGGGAAACTCTTACATGGTAATTTATTTTTGTAATAATGAATAAAATGTAATCGAATAATAAAAATATTAAATCTAGCGTTAAATATTTCCCTTGCAATCAATTATTCCTATGATAATCCAAAAAAAAGGGAGTGCTCATCACGTGAATTTTTATTAATAAGTTGTAATTAATTATGTGAGACAAATTCTTGTACAAGGTCTTGATAACAAAAGTAGTATATGTTCTCGTTCGAACCTCGATCTAAATTCCTTAATTTTCATCAAATCTGTTCAACTTTGAAAATAAATTTAGTATCTTCAATAAAATTTTACGTCAAGTCTGTACAGATGGAAGTATTTGACATGCGCTACTCTCTGTCTAACCCGTACAGACTTGGCGTAATATAATAATAATAATAATAGAACCAAAGGTGAAAATAAGGCAAAGGATTAACGATGAAGTCGCAAAACATACAAACGAAATTCCAACTATTTGAAATGGAATTTCATAGATGAGCGCACAGTAGCTACCGCTGATCTTCGTGCCTCTTACCGCTTGTCGCTTGCCTCGTACACAGTAATATACCTAGCCCAAAGATATTATGCAAATATTTACCTGAGAATGCCTAACCGACTCCACACGCGAACATTTTAGCGAGGACCTTGTACGTTGTGCAAGTGACAAACGATAGCGATTTGGTGTTTAAACGACTCATATACTAATTCATTTAAATTGTTAAATTATAACGTCAGGATATAAAATAAGACGTAATTGTAAAATTAAGCTCTTTAGGTACGCCCAATTTTGTTGATTTCCATTCCATGGAAGGTGGACAGGTGATTAATTATTTCTTCTGTTATTTAATAACTTTGAATAAAATTTTAATAGTTAATAAGATTTAGTCTGGTCATTTTGGTAGTAATGAAATAATAATAGTTAAAATTTAGTAATTAGAAAGTACAAAAATAGTCAAGTATCAGTAATATAATAAGACCCAAGAATAGCACCCTGTAAGTGCTCCATGCACTATCGCTAGTTTTCAAATCATATATACATTCAAAATTATAAATTTGTCGTTCAATCAATTCAATAATTATAACAATACTATTTTCTATAACAAAAACGCTGCCTTCTCATCAGAGAGATAACAAATAAACAAGTCAAACGAGTCAAAAGCTTCTGTTTCGTCCCATCGCTGAACAAACTGCGCTCGCGTCAGGTGCTCGTCATCTCGGCTGTCTGTAACCCAATAACGAGGGACGCGCGACCATCCGGAAACATCGGCCGCGACCGACTCCGATCACTCGTCGCCGTGTATCTAATTTAACCGATAAACATTCAGGGTTCAATGGATTCGACATGTCCAATTAATATGTTGACTAGCATATCGGTGAAACAAACCAGGAATAAGAGAAAATTTTGTCTAAAAGTGTGGCAAATTCTTGGTAAGCGTTTGTTAATTTACTTGACGTGGTTTAGACAATGTTAAAAAATGGAAGACAGATATTTAGCATTTGGCATTAGGCAGAAAGGAGTTGATGGATGTTGATAGTTAAAAAGGAATCCCTTTTCCCTCTCTTTATATCTGAAAGATAATAGCAGTCAACAATGACCTCTCTGCGATCAAGATGGTGTTAGTGTAAGTGAATCTATCTTACATAAAACGCCTATAATCGATACTTTTACCAAAAGAAAGCTTAAGGCCATAATGTGCCACGCTGGTCTAATGCAGATCAAGCATATACATATATAAAAATTTATAAGTACTATTTATTATTTATCTGGCTACCAGAACAACGGCTCTGCATACCTTGGAATCTGATAGCGATGTGATATGTCAAAAATTATTATAACTTTACAAAACGTCGTCTGACAAAGCCAACAACACAGTCGACTCAAATCCTTAATCAGATGGTTAATTTTTAATTACAATTTACCTTAACATCCAAACAACTTTATACTGGATAAACTAATTCACATACATTTATAACATATATTACTTATTCTATCCTCACGCCAAGTCCTTTGCAAAGTAGGCAGAGAGCACAAAAGATCACTAACCTTACAGACCTGACAAGTTTCTTCTACATTGACCCCTCTCCTCATAAACGCACGCAGGTTCTAATATGTACGATACATCATTTCTAAAAATATGCATACTTATATGGGTCACAATGACAGGCGATATCTCCATGAAACGCTATCAACGTATTCATTAGAAACAAAAACTGTATCGTCGTGTGTACGTCATAAATACTATAAAACGGCCCCGAGGCGGAACAGCTAAGAAGACTACGCTACGCAAAATTGAGCCTGCTAAACTAAATAGCCCTCAGCGAGCAGATGGCCGGAGCGTTGCATATGCGAGAGATCTTTTTTTAAACACACCGCGCCCCGTCCGAACTAGGAGGCTCTGTGTGCACAAACATATATCGCTCGCGGATGTGCCGAAACTAAAAACACATATTTGTGTGAATGCCTCTGCAAATAATAAAGACTGGAAGTGCTAAAAGATATAAGGACCGCATAAAGATTGATAGAAGATACGAAGAGATGCAATCATTGCATTGACTTTAATTTTATTGGGAATAGAGTACGCACGAGCATAAAAGATCAGACAGGATGCAATCATTGCATTGACTTCTAATTAATTTGGAGTAGAAATATATAAATATTATTCAATTCCATTGCAGTCACTTTCGCACATTCCTTATGGCATAGTGTTACATCATACCACACCTGTAATCGCCATAGAAGTAGGCAGAGAAGTGTAGACTCTACACGTCCACGTTCCACAAGTTAGTTTACATCCCACATGGAATAGGTGGTGAGCCTTTTGCCATACACCGGGCACAGATTTAGATCCCGAGCCACCGATGAAATTTATACTAGAAAATGGCATGCTGTTAGTATTAGATAATTATTTCCATATAAAAACAAGATACTCCTAACCATAAACATTGTATTGAATGAACACAGAAGACAGTCTGTGAAAACTATGCAAAGAATAATCATACTTAATACACATTTCTACATAGACAGCCATATTCGTGTTTCATACTCACATACAACAGTCACTCAACATATATATATTTCTCCCAGATCAGAATCGAACGCAAAGCCCCCGGTTTAACGATCAAGGTTGCTGACCAATGCACTAGTAGGTTTCTGAAATTTGTCAAAGGTTTAGCGACATGATATATTAATCGCATCGCTTAACATAACATCACGCCTGTATTTACCCAAAAAGGAAGGCAAAGAAGTGCAGTAACACTTCCACGAGACACCAGTTACGTTATACGTCCTTTCATGAAAGGTCTATAAGGTATATGAAGGTCTATAATTAAGCACTAAAAAATAATCAGGACTCTGAGCCACTAGAACTTCAAATCAGAAAAACCCGATAGTACTAGATACCCAGAACCTCTCGATTAGCAGCCGCACTGGCAATCACTCGACCAACGAGACAATCATAGATCCAAACAAACGTATCTAAATGTGTTTACACTTTCGATAGAAATATTTTTAATGAACCCACTACTAACTAAAGTTTTTTGTAAAAAAAAACGATTAAATAGATTTCATGCGAACAACTAACTACATATAATAGCAATTAAACAGCAAAGAAACGGCCTTTCTTACTGCATCTCCAACATCTCAAGGGGTCAGTCCACTGCCCGTCGCGCGCCCCTCGCCGCACCCCTGCGCGCAACCCCTTTCCGGAACCCCTTGCGCTACACTCCAGCCAACGGCTATTTGAATCCACGTAATGCGTCTCTACAAGCGCTCGTAGCCCAGAAGTGTTGACGTGTCGAAAATCATATGCAGGAATAAACAGCATGAAGTGACGAGTGAAGAATGCGCGGGAGAAACAAGATTCGGAGAATTTAAGCGTACATAACCTGCGTCAGTATACCTATGTAGAAAAGAATGAATGTTCTACATACACAACAAGAGCATTCAGTGCAAATTATCTCATAAACATAACGAGCTTCTTTAGCTTGGTTTAATTTAAGATCTTGAATTTGTTACGGCATTTATTAAGAAAGGTTTTAGAGTACCTCACATCACGTTAGGATCCTACCAGGGCAGCGATTACCATGCGATGCTTAGGTAAGAGCGTATGCATAGGCACGGACGCAGGCGGGTGATGTGGCGCGGCGGGTCGGGAACTAGGGCCAGTCGAGAAGCTTCCATAAGGTTTGCGCCCTACTCGAAACGTACCTTTTATACTACGACTGCTACTACTATAATAAGATTAATTGTAATTAAAAGCGTATTATCATATATGCTTTACATGTTGCATATATTTTCGTCCGTTTGTCTGTGTTGTTAAATTACGTATAAAGTTTCAGAAAACTATGCGCAATGGAGTGGAACATATAATCTGCTTGATTATATTTTCTATAAACATTAAGATAATATTGAAAATCGATGGTCGTTTCAGGTTTCTCTCGTTAAAGTTGCTGTTAAAATTGCAATTCATTAATTCGATTTTTTATCCATCACAGGTCTTTGTCATTTGCCCTTAAACAAGACAAAAACAAAACTCAAGACACGCAAAACCGCGGATAAAAGCTACCTTAACAATAAATATGATAACCAGTTCAATCGTCCAAATATATTACGATATCGCAGCCAACGTTAATGATATCCAGAATTCCCCGTCTGAATAACGCCCAACGCTCCACTTTCCTATTATTTATTAATATTACGTGTAAACATTGCTCAGTTAACCTATTTCTTGTTTCGGAAATACCGGAATACCGTCGCGGACTCTGTTCCCGTGGCGACGGTAAAAGAGAAAGTTTTGGAGCGAGGAAAAATATTCATGTGAAATACTCAAGCGTACGGGAATAACAATAATATCCACAATGGGGCAGCTTGGAGGCAATTATCCAAGTCTTTCCAACTTTGTAAATAGGACAGCAAGGTACATGTTACTTTAAACATAACACTTTATAAATAAACACACGAATTCAATACAAAGATACGAATAGACATCTGAATGATTCAATTCAAATCGTGCAAAAACCAGTTTGGTTACCAACAGCACAGATTTGCCTTATCTGAAATCGGTCGTGGATGGAAATGTCTCCCAATTTATATTTTAATAATCGTATAATACGTAATACAGTGTATACATTGTACCGTACATCGCGGTGCAGCCTTTCTGGGCACAGCGCACTGCCCTGGCCGTCTACGGACAGCAGCGTAGGCAGTGCGATAAGCCGTGCTCTGCGACCCCCGACCCGCATGCCCAGCATGGAGATTACGGGTAAATCTCTTAAGAGAGGCTTTTCAGCGGTGGAGTGAGAGATACTTACGACGATGACTCTCTTGACTGCCTCGTTGGTCAAGGAATCTAAATTTGCGAACTGTCCATGGCAATGGGCTCACCATACGTGGTGAATGGAATACGTTCCATTGTATGACGTAAGCGTAACTATTGAAAGTATGAATGTACTGCTTAACCGCCTACTTATCCGAATATTATAGACCTGATGTTACATTGTTTATGACTCTACGTACAATAAAACGTCTTCCAAATATTCTCTTTATATAAATTATTATATAGTTGACTATCGCACAGTGAAACACACATCCACGAAGCAAACATGTAACTATTTCAATGAAAAATTTCGCAAATGGATGCCAAAGCGCGTCCGGTTAATCGTTCCGCGATACGGTTTTATATAAACAATAAATTTGTGTTCCCTTTTGAGTGTTTTTCAACTATTTCCACATTACAGCTACCGAAGCTATACCATCGATTACTATATCTTTACGTCAAGTTTATACAAAAGAAAATAAGAATGCCACAGAAATCTGTCTTGATTCTCATTAAACTGTAGTCTAAAATTTCGTTATATATAATGCAATTTAAAAGCTATGAACATTTATAAAACAAAATTCAGTTATGAATAAAAGTAAGCCTAATAAGGAAACCTAGAATTTTATATTTCAATATAAAAACGTAACATCACGCCTGTAATTCCCGAAGGGGTAGACAGAGGAGTGAGAAACATTCCCACGTTTCATCAACTACGTTTAAGTCACATGGAATTGGTGGTGAGCCTATTGCC
>DWME01001673.1:0-23747 GCA_018244795.1 Parelbella ahira ahira
TATTATATCATGACGTCGGGTCCCTAGCGAAGTATACAGACAGTAGATAATTGCTTCTAATCCCAAAATAAGTTTCTAATTGAATTGAATGAAACAAATATTTGTATGTAGAGTTCATCTACTTCCATTCCTCTTTCCATAAAAAAAAATCCTTGAAACATTATGTTTGTAGTTCATGTAGGTACTCGATATTCAATTTGCAGAACATCCTAACATGAAAGCTTACAGCGCTGAGACATGAACACGCCGGCTAGAGCACGCCAGACGCACGCCATTTTGAGATTTAACTGTTTCTAGTAGGTCGGCAATGGGTTCGGGTAATATCCGACGGCTATGAAACAGTTGGAATAAGGCCAGGCATGTTGCCAAGTTGCGATATGTAACATTATAATATACGACTTGTATTTTCTTAGTATAATATTACGAATATATTTTTTTCAACCTAACTTCTCGCAGGGTGGTTCTTAATTAAAGTTGGATGTTGTTTGATATTATTAACGTGTTTTATCCGTAACCCTATAGGATAGGTCAACGTATAATTTAGTAGATTAATTTATAACACTAGTAACATGACGCCTCTATCTTCCTGAAGGCGTAGGCAGAAGAATGTACCTAGTTGTAGTATACTGTTTGCGTCCTCTAACCCACGTAGGGCGCACAGTAATGAATTATTAAACTAATGAGCAAATTATGAATGAACGAATAATTGAATTAAAGACTGAAAGAATAAATGAAGGAATTTTAATATTTTATCAAAATTCCTATCAACAACGACATATAAAATTAACGATTTTAAGCGACTTTTCCGTGCGTACGTAGTCTTGCGTTTTTATCGAGCCATTTTTTTTACCTTTGTAATGAAATACTGGGTGTAGATAAAAAAACATGCATTAACTTTCATAATAAAGTTACTAATGGAGCAGTATTTTTGTCGTGATAAAAACCGTTAATATATTTAATTTAAGCATCTATAAATAAACATTAATGTGACAACTGCAAGTATAACTAATAAATTATATCTCAGATATGGCTAACAGGCATTTATGGAGATGATAACTCTTATATTTCTAATTAAATATGTTTCTCAACTACATATGTATCGTAGTTTTTTTTTCCTGTTGTGCCAATATTAGAGGAGAGCTCTCATTTTCATCACCTATTAATATTGCAGATAAATGTTATATGTATACAGTATGTAACCGTTTATCTGTCATAGGTTTGGAATAAGATTATGTGAACAGAATTAGATGAAATTTAAAGATGATGGTTAAATTATGATATAGAGTAACCATGGCCAGTTATTTTTTAAATTATTTTCTCAGATTTTTTAAAACTATAGATACTATATATAAGAAAAGTATTATTTTCTTAAGTACAGAGTTCTCAGAGGAGAAGGGATTATACATAGAGTGCAGTAACTTAAAAAAAGTTTAGAGTAACAAATTTTGTAACTACATATTAATATTGTTGCAATAGTATTGCCAACAGTGGGGCTTTAAAAGTTTTACAGCCACGTATAATTAAAAAAAATTAATTCCTTACTTACGATAAATATTACCATTAAATTTATATTCCTAATCGAAACTGGAAAAAAATAATTGCATCGTTGATGAATACGTTTATTTTTATACATAATTGTTTTTTGGTTGTTTTTACTGTGTATACATTAAGGAAATAAAAAATAAAAACTTTGTCGCTGTTGCGATTATGGAATATAAGGATTACATTTACAAATTAGCCGGTACTTATATTGAAGAAGGTACAAATAATGTGTCTATTAGTTTATTGCAACAATATAATAAATACTTCGGTAAAAAAACTAAATTCTACGAACCCATAATTGATCAGATTAGCAAACAAATGACCTGAACACTTCTCATTTTGAGCGGGAGAATAAAAAGAACAAAGGGTTAATAATGACATAAAAATGCTAAGTGTGCAACGGTGTTGGGCACATGGCGGGCACCATTGTACGCAGTATGTCCTACACACATGTTGTGACGCTGCATCCTGCGATCCTGCACTTCCTCCATACCCGACCTAGCTATCCACATACCTATACTAGTCAATAACACGGACGGCTCAGGCTATTTTGTGCCTTATGTGGTCAATTTTAAGGACTATGTAAGTAACATCAGTCAGGTCCCTTGAGTGGTAGACAGTGGGTGCCGAGTGTTAGTTCTATATTCAGCAAAGTTAATCATTGTGAATCTTTTTTTATTTAACTGGTGATGTTAAAGAAAATGTTTAATGATATTTTGTTAACACTTAAATCAAATCCGAATTTCGTGCATTTCATGAAATTATCAAAAAACTATATAGGTACTTACGTGTAATTTCTTTCTTATAAACCAAATATTACAGTATGTCTCGTTTGATATTGCAATTTTCGTACCGTCGTTTCGAAAGTTCGATTCGTGTTCGAATAAATCATATTTCACTCATCGCAGGATTAAACCGAAGTTGAGCAGTACTTACTTTAAGTATAATGACGGTTCGATGAAAATGATTGACCTTAATCACTATTCGAAAAAATCTAAATACAAGTCTAGAATAGTATATAAGTCTAGTATAGAATAAAGTACCGTTCAGAAATCTAGACAGAATAACTTTATTATCTTTGACACTAACGGCCTTTAAGTTTCAACTGTTTATTTTTAAAATGCCGTTTGCGATTAATCTTACTGGCCTTCAAGAGCTCAGTTTGAACTTCGCCTTGATAACCATATCTTGTAATCATTGCTCCGATCCAAAAAAAATGCACAACCCAAACGTAGCGAATGTGCAATGTCCAATGTGCGTATCAATGTGCCTTATTCTGTATAAGACTTTAAGAAAGAACAAAGGTCTTTGCTTTTCTTGGAACAGAACTTAACTAACTAAAGTACATATCTACATATATCGATTTATTGTAATGGGCACAATACACCCGTTTTTGGGCTGGACTATCTCTTTGGCTACAGCCAAAGGTTATTTAATAAAAATATTAGAAATTCACAGTTAAAACCTTAATAACAGTCTATTAATACTGATCGCAAAATAAAATACTAAAAAATAACAAGTCAGCTCACCTTGCTTCCTATCCATATGAAGGCAGAAACACTACTGATAATGTTTTTACACGGCAGTACACAGTAAGATTGCATAAAGAACATAGATACATGGCATTCACGATAATCGGTATCTAAGCGAAATAATGGCTTTTTAACAACATCCGACCGATATCAATAATTACACGCTTTTTATTAGCTTCATCTCCAACTATGTATGTATGTACATATGTATGTACCTATGTAACCGACTCCCTAGCACTCAATTTTGCCCCACTTTGAACGGACAGATTTACTTTAAACTTTGTACACTTATCAAGAACCGGCGACAATAGATACAATAATTTGATAAATTTGTCTGATTATCCTGATCAGGATCGCCAGGAATAAATCATTTTCTCACGTATCCTCTGTGTGAGAATAAGAGAGATAAAGCAACCGCACATGCGTATCGTCTAACTACTTTCCGGCTTGAGCACTCGACTTAATTATGTCGTTACTTTGGGTCGCTAACAGCTTGTCCGTCAGCCGAGCGTTCTAATGGGCAAGTCTGAGTATGGTCTAATAGCGCTACTTGTCAACAAAGCGGCAATTTGAAAGTTTTTAAGAACCTACACGTATTGACTAACCGAAATACCACGCCTTTATTTGAATTATACTCGTATATAATAATAGTTATGATCATTAGTAAATAAGTATAGTTTAAAAAAAAAACTAAACAACACGCTTTAAAGTATATCGCGCTTTATGCCATCTTTTTCGTATATACATATGTGTTCTATTTCATATATGTATACTATGTATACTATGTATACTATACATATATGTATATTATGTCGTCACGCGAAATGGTATTATCGCGCCATTAACACTGACCACTTGCAGGCTAAAGAGTCAAATTGTACAAAAATAATATGGCTGCGAGTACTTAATATAAAATACGCGCGAAATTGTATACTATTTAAGGTTATAATTTTTAACGCTAGTAATAAAATAGGGACCGACAAGAGTATTCATGTAATTTAGAACCTTATAGCATTAGTTTTAAAGTCCACCGAAGTAAAATGTCACGGCGGTATACCTAACTACAATTTATTCAATAATATTTGTCCTAACGTAGAACAACATAATCACTTAATTTATTATTTTGCTTTTAATTAGTCAAAAATGTATGCTGTATGTCCTCTTATCTAGCCCGTTATCGGACATTATAATTGTCGGAGAGAAAACATGAATATAAGAGAAATAAACGTTAAATCGCTTTTCCTTAGCATTGTAAATCGTAAAACATTTCACACGTAATAATAAAAATATAAAATATATAAATAAAATTGTATTATCAAAATAATTTCAATAATAACATTTTTTATTATGTAAATAAAATTGTTATGTACACCATACACGTATTTATCTTATCAGTCGTTTCGAAATCTTTAAACTTCAGTATAAAGTAAATAATCTTATTATGACAACCGACATTGAAGTGCTCTTAGGAAAACGTATTTAATTATAATTATACGCCTTTTAATGTAGAACAGGAAGAACTATTGAATACTACATAATTAAAATTTTGGCTTCAGTCAATATTTGAACTGTTGTAAAAACGCACAAAAGTATAATGTTACTTACTATTGGTAGGTAACTGATCTCATCATTTCCGCAGCAGTTTTCATAACTTTTGCAATGAATACTGATGCAATGTTATTGCTTTAATAAAAGCGTATCCTCATAATTAATCAATAGTTGGCATTTTTCATACAACACCATACACAATAAAACACCACAGAATTTCTAAAAATATTCTTTCCTGCTTTCATCATTAAATAGTGACCAGATTATTTAGGTCACTCACGTAATTCATAGCACAATGAGTCAGTTATCGACATATTACAAAAGGTTATTTATGCATTGCATTAATTAAAATAATAATAAGTAATAATGTTGTGAGATCACTCAGGAACAAAATCACGCAGGGGAAGCTTACTGGGCTTATAATCTAAATGTACGTAAACAAAACCCGTGATCCATCTAATAAATTTAGTTTTATACAGTTTTAAATGAAATCACATTTTAAATAACCATTTATATAACTAAACATCTTTATCTATTTTATTTCGTAAAACGACGGTACATGCCTGGTTATAAAACTTATACAAACTCCCACTTTCATTAAAATCGTTTGTAAGGTTTATACATATTATTACGATTTCATACATATTAAAAATACTTTAAATTCCAGTTAAACAGTACGTTGTATTGAAAACTATGCATAAATCACAGACAAATGCATAAATTACAGACAAAAAACAATGAATGGTAGGTACTCACAAAATACTTCTAAATCAAAAGCAGGGGGAGTATTAAACAACGGTTTGGACGTTAAAATACAGAAAATGTGTTTTTGCGCCAACACTAAACAGAAACAACTGACTACAAATATGGACATGCTTAGCTGTTAGGTCAAATTAAAACTAATTGAACGTATTAAATGTGTTAATTACATGTTTCGTCATTATAATTTTGTATTTTAATAATAATATTTTACGTAAAGCCGCTGAAACTAGCCAACAACAAATGTTTTATCACGTAAATTCGGGAATATACTCGTCGAACGGGAAATTAAACATGTATTTTATTTTAAGCGTTTTCCGTATTTTAAATACAAAATTCGATTGCCTCGTCTAGTGATTGCAAACGCGGCTGCTGATTAAAAAGTCTTAGGTTCGATGCCTGGCCCTGGCAAAATAGGGTATTTAGAAATTGAAATTTTCAGTATAAGCTTGGAAACTGAATTTGTGCCTGATGAAATGCAATAGGCTCATTCCTGATTTTGGTTTTGCTCACATCAGGATTTGCACGTACCTAGTATTCTAATAAAATATTCAAGGTAACTTGATATAATATTATGTAAATATGAATGAATCAGTCTTTAATTACATAATTACAAAATACTGCCAGTAAATTAAATGAAGTAAGTATTATTCGACTACATAATTACTGTGTATGTAGAACATAGTGCGTTAAGAATAACTTGCAGAAATTAACTAGATACCTCGTTATGATGACGTAATAGTGAGATACTGACGCGTGGACGTCAACAGCGCGTTTCTAGCGAGCGCTAAGTTGATTTCCGCATATTGTACTAATTAGGTTACAAGACTTCGGTTTGAAAGTTCCCTCAACCTTACATGTAGACGCTATGATATTGTGTATCTAGACTGACCTAATTAGGTACTCCATTTTCCACATTCCTACTGAAACAACCTTATCAGATAAGAAAGTAATTTTGACGCGAAATGTACTTGGGATTTCCTTGTTTCAACCGGTAAAACGTGCTAAATTCTAGCAGCTATAACAGACAAATCCTAAATAAATAGAAGCTTGTACGTAAGCGAGTTTAATATTTACACTTATTGATGTAAGTACCTACGTCATTTATTAGTGTAATATTATAAGCATGCAGATCAACATTCTAAAATTGTATTTTTTTCGAATTTGGGAAAATCTATTGTGTTCAAAAGAACCATTTTAGCTCTGTTAGGATCAAGATATTTGGCACTAGGTGCATTCTACCTGCCCGTAATTGACCTGTCATAATAACAAGTGTTTTTATTGTCCCCTTCGGGGATTACAGGCGTAATGGTACGTTTTTTTATTATTTTAAATGTCAGTATGATTACTTGTAGTAAGTAGTAAAGCGGCCGTCGAGTCTACTATTTTAATTGCAACACTTGACGTCATAACTAACTGGATACGTAAAACTGGATTGTATGAGTGAGAATGCATTACCATATCACATCGAATGCATAACATGGAAACATACTAAATTGGTGCTTATGTAACTAGGGTTTAAGACTTACAGTTCCGTGCATACAAGGCCGAATCGTTCGATCCAAGTAATGACTTGAATAAAACTGTATGACCGTGGTGAATGGTGATAAATTTGCTCTTATACCTTCGGTGTACACTCTACTTTCCGGTAAGTGTTCTCTATGAACTTATTATTATGAAAAGTAATCTTTTAACTGTACTACAAAGATTAATGTTTCAAATTAGATACATATAAGAAAACAACTGTTAAAATACAACAAAAGATAGGTAAGAATCATCACGTATGTAATCCCAAAGGGATAGGCAAGAGGGAAAAAACATTCCCACATTTCAACAGTTACGTTTTTATCCCAGCATGAAGTAAACGGTGAGCCTATTTGCCATACGCGGGGCACAGATCCGAGCCACTGCTAGAAATTTCTACAACAAAATCAAAGTTAGAAAAACAGTAGTACCAGACCCGAGAATCGAACTCAGGACCTCTCGATCAGCATTCGCTTGCAACAACTCGACCAACGAGACAGTCTAGTCTAACAGGTAAAGTAACTTGCATACATATACATGTATGGTACTCAATCTAAAAATACAACCGAATGCATCATAATTACGGTATACATAAAATCGTTAGAAACTACACGGTCATTTTTTACTTCTCCGTCGGCGTCGTAAGCACCGACGTATGTAAAGACGCCAATGAGTAAACATTTGCATCAGTGCCCGTCACATGTACAGTCGTATAAGTCAATTTATTTCCGGTGTTATGAATTACATTTCCTACGCTTTACTGTGTTTAACGATTGGTATGGAAGTTCAGTTATTTGTCTAAATATAGAGTCCGACAAAGATTATTATTACTATATTATCATGACATTAGGTTCCTTACTGGAGGATAAAGAACAGGGCGAATTGCAACTTTATGCTGAATTTGTTAGAACATACATATAAGTACAATATAAATTGTACACCTTGGGGATATTTCTGCCTTACTCGTACCGACAATCTTAATACACCGTTAGTCATAAAAATCATTTCAATACGATGCCAGCTATATCGGAACGTACTATACGGAATACACGTACACATCATATTAAAAGATTTGGGCATATCCTGTCACATTAAAACCGACAAACTCCTAATTCCATTCACCATAAAGATTATTACAGTGTAATAATAGATGATATTTTAACGGTATTGCTCGCAGTAGCCCCGATTTTAAAACATGCGTCTATAAGGGATACTAAGAATTTGAACCTCAACCCATCGTAATTTAAGAAGACAGTGCGACCTATTATAAGCTATCATACCTCTTGAACTAACTAGCAGGTTGTTTAAAATTATATCTTTAACATAATCCTTCCAATCATCATTTTTCTGATTAGAAATAATGAACACGAGGGCTGGCTCTGAAATTCGCTGAGATAAGAACAACAGGAATTTCTACATTTTATTACTATACAACGACTAATGAAACGTTACACAAGTAATAATTACACCTGATTCAAGGCAGCATCAATATATTTTACCTGTATAATCCGGTTTTGTCTGTGTACACAAAGAAACATTCAATCTTACGCTCGAATAGAAAAAAACCGGTAATAAACTGTAAATATAAATTTTTTTATACCGTGTACTTCCTACAATAATTGTTAGTTATATTTTGAGTTCATTATACAAATGTATAACTTTAGCAACTAAAAATAAAGTACAAATTGTATTAGTTTCAGTCACTCATGAAGACTGGCGAGGTCGGAACAATTTACGTCAATAACACCTTGACGGATCAAAGTCCGTACATAAAAAATAAATAAAGTCATTAATATCTTTAGTATTTTATATATTTCTTGCTGTTCTGTTCATATCTTGATTTATTAAATTATAGTCACACATGTATAAAAAATGTTTTTCAAGTTGAATTATCGTAACGGTATAAATAAAAGTAATTGGAGGTTAAAACTACGGTAAACTATAATCTCAATGCATATTTGTGACATTCTAACCGTTATATTATAATTGTTTTTTACATTTTAACTGTTATGTCCCCTCCGATAGAAAGTATCCATAAGTAATGTTAAAATAGGTCATCGGGCAGTGTTGGTGACCTCTTAACGAGTCAGTGTCAGGGTCAGTATATTTGATAAATGTTATGTTAGGATGAACACAGGAGCTTTAGACTTACAAGAAATTAGGAGTTTCAAGAAGCGTTAATAAAATATCGAATACTCATGCGTATAGTATTAGGAAATAGAAGTTTGTATAAAATAAAGTTTACCTACCCTATCTATGCGGGCGCCTATAACGCGGCTTGGACGATTTCGGAATCCACAATGAATTTTCATCACTGTATGATAGGGACAAAATGTAAACATTGGACTTGATTACATCAATGACAAGCTAAATTATATCACGAGTACTCACGAGCAAAGTGAAAATAAAAGGACGGCTATATATGTGCGAGGAGGAAAGAAACAATGCCTGGCCCAATTTGCCGCGGAGTTCTACGTCCGCAGCGCGAAAGAGCGCGAAGACAGGGGCGACGAGCAACCGCGTCCGACTCACATCGCTACTGAGTTGTGACTATTCTATTCAAGCACCGCAACAATATCTGACGCCGAAAGAAAGAGCCCAATTATCTATATAACCGTACTATATAGTACACTCGCAGACGTACTAGGTAGTGACGTCATTTCATTCAAGAAGCGAGGTGCAAAATTTTCATTGAACGACACTATCCTTGGAGAGCACGTGTGAGCGAGACCGATTGATGTTTCAGTGTGTTTTACAATAAAGGTAAAAACTGTTTGAAACATTTTTAAGCGTGTAAATAAATTAAATTCTTTCTGTTGTTTTAAAATATTCAAAGTTATGTTCGTAGTATGTAGCAACAACTATACTGTAACCAACCAATTTATTTACTCTGTACTACCTACGTTAAGTACCTATATTTCACACTTATGGCGTAATTTCAAATAGACCTTCGTAATGTAGGTAAGTATATACTAAATCTTCCATAATAGAATAACTGCCAACGTCGAAGTGAAGTCGTGAAGGGTTTGCCAAATCATTATCCGCATCATTTGCCAAACCAACACGAACGGCGACGATATGTGGTAGCGAACAGTAATAAATAAACTCAATTAAACCCACGTTTGACAAGTTCAACTAAAAGAAATAAATATATAATAAGTTATACAATATATTATAAGTTCAACTAGGGTCATGTGAAAGCTGTGAAACAGCAACTAGTAAGTTACAGTTCGCTGACAGAAATAGCTGTAGGTACTGAGAGAACTGCCATGTTCTATAATACTAATTGTAAGACAGAGTTCTCAAATGGATCAACTATAGTTCTTTATCCTAATAAATATTTTGCTTATAAAACTTCGTTTCCATATATTATCAGAGCGTTTAACCCATCTGTTAAAGAAATGCGAAATTGGCAACGTTTTTGTTGCTCCGCATATCCTCGGCAGACTGTGACCACTTACCATCAGATGAGCTGTCTGCGTGTAGGACAGGATCAATTTTTAAAATTATTAACCGTCATGCGTAAATGGTAAGGAGAAATGTATGAAACTATAGCCATCGGTCCACTCATTGACAGGTGGAATCTTTTCCTTTTTTAATGACGGACTTAGCATAAACATCTGTCTTTGTCTATACAGGTCTATACGTGCTATGATTATCTTGAGGTGCCTTACACTATCGTTTACTATTAGTATAAAAGGAAAGAAAATAAACTCGTTCAATAAACTTTCATTGCTGTTGTTATAATCAAAATAAAATATAAAGCTCGACATAATATAGCCTCCTTAGTCGAGTGGTTGCAAATGCGACTGATGATCGAGAGGTTCTACATTCAAACCCGTGTCGGGCTCTATTTAATTTTTCTAATTTAGAATTTCTATTAGTGACTCGGAATCTGGATTTGTGCCCGGTGTATGGCAATAGGCTCACCACCTATTTCATGGGACGTAAAGGTAACTGTTGAAACGTGGGAGTGTACTAAACTTCTCTGCCTACCCCTTCGGGGATTACATCCGTGATATTACGTTTAACATATAAAACAATATTTTAACGGTCTCTACGGCGTTCGGAATATATTTCAATTATTTACACATTCCAAAAGCATTGTCCATAACTTAGCAAAATTTTCATCACGCATAATAGCCGTAAATCAAGAAACGAAATAGAAGACTTCATTCTGTGCAAAGAAAGCAACATAGAAATAAACGTTACATAACACAAGCACATTAAATAAATGCGTAATCACAATTGCACATATTTGTTTTTAATTTTTAATTATTAACTCTGGGTAGTCACAGATTAGGTAATGGTTGGTTGGTTTGGGCCCTGGATTGGTTTGATTAAGAGAAATTGAAACTTTTCATTCACTAACATCGCCTTTACTATTTTATTTTACAGTCATCACAAAAGGGCGTTCTAATGAAGCTTGCGAGCTTAACGGGTCTAGGCATTCAAATTAAGAACACAGCAGGCATGCGGGCCAGCTGATAATCTATTTCTCGTGTTATAGACGTGGAATAATGACATATAAACATCCATGTGGCATATAGAAGTAGCATACAATTCGAGCTGATGTTAATGGTCATTGAACCCACAGAGTAAATCATCGACAGTTTTATGTCTCGAAATATTCTGGACTGCTTGCACCCACATATGTATTTTAGGATAACTGCCTTTTAAACTGTAATACAATAATATAAGAAATTCGTGTCATGTGATATCTAAGTGATACGTAACTATGATTCGACTCGCGAAATAATTGGTAGTCCGCGACGGTAATATTCGACTAGAGCTAACCCACGGTCTACATGCTTGGAATGGTAATTATCATCATCAGCAACAGTTTTGTCGTTCCATAGTTGGACACGGGTTTCCTCTCAGAGTGAGAAGTCTGCTATGCTGGTCAAGTTCTGATTCTGGTTACTATGGAGTACTCCAAGGTATGCAGGTCGCAGGAATAGTAATACACAGAATTGGGTAAACGTCACATAATGTTGGCAGATCAGTTTCCATGTTCTATTTTTCCATAGTAAAGTACCCCGTAACAATATCACCAACCTTAAACAGTTTAAAATAAAGGTACGATACAGATATATTATCTCTCTTCGGGCCTGTAATGGAACACCTGGCAAGTTAATATAATCTGTCAATCACCTCCGACAAACAAAAGAGTATTGTTATTCGCGGCAAAAAATAGCACTGGTCATGTTACTTTCAGACTTGACCTTCTGGGCAAAGGAGTATGTTATAGGAAAAATTTAAGCTGTGAATATAAAGTTTACATATACCAAACTACATAATATAGATCAATGATATCCCATATATTTCAATGAATAAGATTCGTTTAACACGACTACAAAACGATACAACATTTGTGCTTACTGTTGGTATAAAAATAATACAAATAAGTCCCTGTATTTCAACATCCCTTATCATTATCAGTAAGGTTTATATTAGTACTGGAGTTACTCGCACGTATACGATAAGATAAAGTGAACGTTGCCAATATTCCTCGAACTATTTCCAATATAATATTCAGTAAACTAGCAGTTAAAGAATGCACACGGATATTATTAAGTGTCAGTATTTTTATCAACTACCAATGCTAAATATGTATGTATTATAATTGTATCAGCACACTAAAGCTATTATTACAATCAAATAATGCCTCATGAGATAAATCACTCGTAAACATGCATGCGCCAGCGCACACCAGTTGTCCTTTAAAAGGTTTTGTATCCACGTAACTAGATGGCGTTAGTCGTCTCTGAAACAAAAATATCTCGATTCTCGGTAGTATCGCATTTGTAGTAACCGACACGTAGCGATAATAACGAGTCAACTCACTGACCTTGAAGCAAAAAGGAGAAACAATCTTTAATTCCGACTGTGGTATTTTTCTTACTCAAGAATATTAATAAGACGATTCATTCTTAGAAGCTTATAAATCACAGCTCGAAACATTGTTGGCGTGTTTCGAAAGGCTCAGGAGGATTGGCGAATAACGTACAAGTTGTATATTTAGCGACTAATGGACGGCAGATGTTCCATTCTGTGGTCGTTATAGTAACACAACTTATTCTAAGATTGTTAATATTATATAAATGTAATTAAAAATCATAAAGGTACCGAAAACTACATCTAGGATACATGAGAACTTTCGTTTTGGGTACCTATATAAATTATATTTTGATTGATTGATGTTATCGTTGATTCAGGAACTTAAATTTAAGTAGCTGTTAAGCAGCATACGTAAAAGTTAAAAACACAGACTAATAATCAAGTAGGTTCACTTTGAAGTTCAAAATGTAAATCGACACCTACCTACAATTAGTAACGAACTTTATATCTAACTGAGTATGGCAGTATAACTTGATATGGCACAGAGCGCAGTGCGTTTGGGATCTCAGCGGGCAGTCTGCACGTTTTAGGATCCCACAATAAAAAAAATCCTTTCGTAAAGTCGCTTAATGCGTCATTATGTAGTGAGGTGCACTCCAGACCTCCCCCTAATCACAGAACTATGTCCTTGCCCCTGCCATAAACTGGCAACAAATAAAAAGCTCTGAAAAAAAAGTTACGTATTTTTTATATCAAAACTTCCTTTGAGTAAATCACTGTTGATAAAATAAATTGGTAAAATATTTTTAGCATTTGGTTAAGCTGTGTTTTTTTACAAGTGATAATAATGTCGTTAAGCTGTTATTAACGGAATTTATTTTATAATAATTGTTCATTCAAATCAATATAACATGACGATGTTATCTGGGACTATCGAATAGTTAAATCTGAATGACCATCAATCACATCTTTTTTTTCTACTTTATTAATTATTTAGTGTTGATTTATTACTGAAAGTAATACAAACAAATGTTTGACAATGTCTTGTAATTTTATTGCATACTAAACACGATACGATACGAATCCCTACATTAACATAAAAAATTAAAACTTCAACGTCGAACCCTCGCTCGGTGCGGCTCGAGCGCTCGTCCCTTCGTACTTTTTGTGATGCCACGTCCTGTGCCAAACCCATCCTATTCTAAGAGACCTGTTTCGCCGGGACAGATGTACGATAATTTCGCAATGAATTATAGCAAAACTATGACACATTTCCTTAAATATAACAGACGTTCAATGAATAAACGAGACGAGTAAATATTTTAAAGCTGTAAGTAACAAAAACTTTTATGAAAAGTTAGTCACAATTCTCACAATCATCGTGTGAATACAACAATACATTTGGTATATTTCTTTAAGCAGAATAAATAAGATTTCTTTTAGCAATATGTTTTTGATATCACCATCGTCGACACAACCAAGGTGAGACAAGTCCACAAAACATCGCTTTAATTCTTTTGGGACGCGTTTTTGTAGCCCCTGTTATGTACCCACCCTAATCTATAGTCTCTGGAACGGTGGTAACATTTCGTTCACAGCCTATCGTAAAACTGAATGCGGGAATAATATTATGAAGTATGGCATCGACTTTATTCCTAGTAGAACAATAAGTAACTTTGTGCACCGTTACTTTTGAAAGATTTTTTTTGGAGAAAGTTTAAGCGTGACATATTTACCTACATGTTAAATATTTTTGTTATTAAAGAACATAATTTTAATGTCTCAGAAGCCTTTAGCGAACGTACTTACTTGTACAATAGATTTGAATTAGGCACCATAAAAAGCACTGTATAGGTATATATTTTGAATTCAAAATTGGATTAATATTCTTTCGTTATAATATTCTACTACGATAACGTAGTGAATTAGTATGACGTGTTGTAGGTACTATATTTTGCGTAAACTACAAAACAACACTATCTGTATAAAAGCCGACGGAATATCATTCCTTCGTTCATTCATATTTATTAATGAATACAGGGGTCATTACCATTATAATGGGGTAATATAAACATTCATTAATATAAAAATATCCTTATTGTACTTTATGTATTTTTGTATTTACGTTGCAGTTTATGCAAAGGATAGGCTGAAGAGTGTAATTTACTCCAACGTTAGTCATGATATGTTGTGTGTCCTAAACGCTTAATACTACTAGAGATAACAATTAGAATGATTTAAATACGCTTGGCAAAAGTTTCAAGCAATCTTAAAGTTTTAGCATCGAGTTTTTTTCCTTCGACATGTTGAAAATATTATGGCGGGAAAAATCGAGTCGTACCAGAAAAATTGTGAAACTTATTTAGGTGTCAAACTATATTTGCACTTTCGCTACATTATTGTAAATTGTTTTAGATGATTTTTTATACACAAACATTAATTATTATGATATAATGTTATAAAATGTATTTATGTGTTTGTAAATAAATAGTTATGCTAACATTTATTAATATTTTCAAAGTTATAAAAAATATTTCCACTATTATCCGTTATATTGAAAGGTGGGATTACTTATATCAAAATATAGGATCGCCAATAACTCTCGCTTCGTCGAGTTGAAATATTAAATTAGAAAAAATAAATTAGTATGAACAATAGAATTATATATATATGTATATATATAAATAATAATAATAACGAAAGTAATTCTTTTTTAAGACTAATACACTTTAAACTAGGAAGTTTAAGTTTTTGAATGTTTGTCATATAAACTATGCGTAGATAATTTTAATACAAGTAAACTATAAGTATTTTTAACTTTAATACAAGTTATTTGACAAATTTGTGGCCAGCTTTAAAATTCGTACAATGATTAGACAAGTAGCCTTATTGGTATTATTATTATGATGTCATGCCAGGTCCCTACCAGCTGGGTAGAGAACACTGTCCCTAGACGTACCGCAGGCTACCATTCACATCTTGCAGATAGGTACTTCTCTGAGAAGAACGAAGCGTTTCGTTAAGTCATTTCTGCGCACCACATATTGCGAAAAAATGGAATTCCCTTTCAGCGTTACTTTTCTCATAATATATTTAAGCTGGAACTATGTAAGGCAAAAGTAAATAGGCAATTTGCAAGTTGAAAATAAAAAAGTGTTCCGCAAATGTCTATTATTACGGATCTGACATGCTATTTCTACATTCATCAATCACTATACAAATATGTACATAATATCCATACACGTCATATTGTACAGTGACCTTATATTAGCTTTTCTACAAATAATCCGCGTTTGTAGAAACGTACAGAATATTATATAAGATCTATGTATAAGGTGCTAAAAATTGTGCGATAAAATGTCCCATAAAAGTGCTTATTAAATCAACTTAATAAAACGTACAATAATTAATGTTCAAATGAACTTCCCTGTAACCGAAGTTGTATCAAAATTATACGAAGTACTTTGTGCGAAGAGATTAGCATAAATAAAATATAAAGTGACTAATTATGATTCAGTCTTAACCATGGGTTTATTTGCGATACAAATATACATAATATTTTTATTCATATCGTCTGTGCTCATACATAGGAAAGAAAGTTTTTATATGTAAACCATTTACTTACAATGAACATCGTGTTTGCAAATAATTTCCTAATTTAAAATTATTATTCTTAACTCCAAGGAATTTATTAAAAATGATTAATCGGATCGGATTTGGAAATAATTCGGTGCATAATGCGAAAAAAATTATTGTATTATATGGAGAAATTTAATTTCGGTTTATAGGATTTTACAGATTTCTTGATACTGACAGAGCGACCAATATTTGTAATTTAGTACCTACAAAAAAAACGTAAAAACTTTAAAATAACGTGTAAGTACAATTTGTAAAATCTACTTATATCGTCGTGCTTCCAAGTTCTAAAAAAGCGGGCTCATTGTTATGTAATAATTCTTCTTGGGATATTATTTATTTTGTAGTATCTATAGATAAATAAGAAGTAAAAGATTATTTTCTGATTTAATAATAAGTAGATACTTCTCCATAACCTACTATAACCTATAGAACTTTAGAACAATATTAATTCTAACGAATATTGTGCGATTGATGTATCAGGTGTAATTAAAAAATTTCTTCGTAGTAACTTGCATATTTTGTTATTTAAATATTAAATACATAGGAAGATGTTTGTGACTTAATAGTTTCCTGACACATGTGCTAAGCAGAACACAATTATGTAGTCCAGCGTTCGAATCCGCTAAATAAAGATCGATACTTTAATTATTGTATTTGCAAATTTCGGTCGTACATTGCAAGACAAAGGATACGTAATCTGATAAGAAAGTAAAATCTGTAAAACAATACGAATATATAATAAGACGCAGACAAACAGTTATTTCTTTATCATAACTTATAATTGTAATACAGATAGAGTAAGTACTTTAAATGGTAGGTTTCGCATTATTACTGGTTATTAGCGCGATATCGTCTTGTCTAAACGGTATCACATTAAAATACCAAATTTAAAAAGAGGGAGCAGCCAACAAGGCGATCTATCCAAACAACCAAGCCGATTGGTTTGGTGACGTTCCACCCCGGTGATATGTACAACGTACTACCTAAATGCCTTATGTACATAGCTAGTTACTACTTCATGACTACTCCGAGCTCAGTGTGTACTGCAATGCAACGGAAAATATGCGTGTTTACCAAAGTCGATTTGGTAGAACGGTGTCGTGTGTTGCGTCACGTTAAGGAAATTGATAGTGCGCCGAGGTCGACGTGACTAACATAACGTGAACTTTGTGTTTTTATAGTGCCTTATTTCAACTGTGATAATATTATTTCAGTGTAATTGTGAGTTTCAACATCATGGAATTCATTTTTCCTATTCCCTACATCCCGGAGGCCAGACAATGTACGACGCCACGACACGCGCCCGATATAACCTTGCTTTGTTGAGTGAGTATATTTTTTATTTAGAACGCCTGACATGACTTTCTGTTTGACATTGCAATAACGTCAGTATAGCTTTTTATTTCCTAAAACAGTGTATTCTATTAAAATCTAGTGATATTAAAGCCTAAATCGAATAGAAAACAACATAACTACTCTTAGTAATAATATTGAACGTCATAACGAGGTTCAGTCCACAAGATGGCGGCGGGTGGGGAGAGGGCGCCCAGTTGGCCAGGTGCTGCCGCCGCGTCGAGTTCGGCGCTATAGCTAACTAAATAGGTACGCAGTGTTGTACATTTAGAACGTTCACAATGGCTACCGCGAAAGACACGTCTACTTTCTTTCTGGAGGCAGATGCAGAACAATTTGACAGTGTTTTGAAGTTATACCCACAAGCGATTAAACTAAAAGCTGAATTGAAAACAAAGAAACCCGAAGAGCTCATAAAATTGGACAACTGGTAAGTTTGGACGTCTTTCAGAGGAGAAAATGCGGCCGTGGCGTGTCAATGAACTTGTATTGTGTGTGTATCCGTGCAAACTGATTTGATAGCTACCTCCCTCGCGGACTGCATCTCTAGTCCGCGGACGGCTCATTAAAATCACTGCGTCACGTGGGATCGATGTCAAATTGACACTATCGTTTTTCCTGAAGTCAGTGTGGGGGAAAATATCGCCGCGCTTAGGCGTTATAAAATGGTGGCTGTCCTTACGTATCGTCGATGGAATGCATTAAGTTTTAGTAATACTTTAATATGTGTTCTCCCGCTATTTTATTACATTTCTTGAATAAACAACAGGACGAACAAAGCTAAATAATTGTTATTGTATTTCTAGTAACTGTTGGCTTGTAGATAATACAATGCTTTGTTGAATACGACTCACATCCGCTCAAAATGGTGACTTGCCATTTGGCTTTATAATTGTTTCACCATTATTTTAGCCTTCTTTTAAATACTGGCTATAATTAAATATGGTTCACCATTGTAATATTGACTCTTACGAACGCATTTTTAGTTTATTTTCATTCAAAATGTGCACAATGAGTCATCAACTTTGCACTTCTGCCACTTATTTCATGATAGAGCTACGAGAGAAGCATTTTATTTATTACATTAAAATGATAGAGAGACGCATTTTAGATACCTAAGTTTACAAAAGGGTTTTTGGTTAAAAGAAAATTTAAACATATATTAACCTATTTAATTCAAGGTTATACATATTTTGACTTTGATCAAATATAGACATATTAAAAATGTGAAACGCGAGAACAAAGCAGTTCAAACTACATAACCAGTTAATAATTTACTCAAATAATATAATTTAGAAGTAAATATGTTAATAACTATTTTTACCTATCTTCTAAACTTGAAGTCAAAATTTTTTAGTCGTTCTTACTTAAACTAAAATAATTAAACATTCACAAAACAAAGTCTTACTAAAATATACGAATTCCTAAATTTCAGATTAAACAATCGTCAATTATTAACCATAAATCCATGAATATTTAAAGCTTACCGTTATTTGGAAATTGAATTGTAAGCTATTAAATATTGAATAGATAGATGAAGATTCTAAGCCCTCAACAAGGCAAAAGTTTTATGATATTTTTTAAAGCTTTTCCATCTTAAACATAAAAGTAACTTCTGTAAAACAATTCTTAACAACAAAATAGCTCATATTCAGTTTCAGTACTTTTTTCGTTTCTAGGCAACAGTTAATAAAAAAAATGATAATAATCTTTGAAATTACAAAAAGTCAAATAGGCAAAACCATGAAAAAAAAGTTGAGTATCTAAGGCAAAACCTGGACTCTATAAATGAAAATAGGCCTCATTTTGTTTGTTATACTTGAATTATAGAAAAACAAGTTATACTAATTCATATCAATGGTAAGACAAATATAATAAGCCTCAGAGCTGTTTCTGGGTTTACTTGTGTTAAAACTGTATTTTAGTCAACATATAGTGACATTCAAAAATCATAGATTTCTCTAGATTTTAGAACATAGCTAACCAATTTACATAATTGTACTAATGCCTATAAATATTCAAGATATGTCAATTGAATTTCAATAATATTATTATTACTACATCATCACTCCAGGTTCCTTACAGAATTGGCAGACAGTACCTACTGCCAAATATAAAACTTATGTGAGATTCTCTTTAGGTTAATTAATTTATTTCAATATAGTTATCATCAATTACTAGTAATGCTTATTCTAACTATTTGTGATCTAAAATCCTGAATCAACAATGTTGATTAGTAAGAAGCAAGGTTAGTTAATATTTTCCATGTAAACATGCTTTGATTTCACTACTGTGGTCCATAATATATTATTACTAGCAAAGCACAAAGCTGTTAAAAGAATCATGTGTTTTTTACAAGAATAACACAGTCCTGTCAGTTATGAGTATTAGCTTAATATATAATATAATTTCAAATAAAAAAACCAAAGCAACCAAAAAAACATACAGAAAAATTTTAATGTACAATGACTTAACTTATTAACTTGCAGTTACTGCCTTTACAATGACTTAACTTATTAACTTGACTTATTAACACTTTTTATTAATTATGTAATAATCTCCTTACCTTTTGATGTAAATAATGGAATATTATGTGTTGTATTAAAATAAGTGTAAACAATGGATTTTCAATCATTTCAGGTATCAAAATGAACTACCGAAGAAAATTAAATCGAGGGGTAAAGATGCACATATGATACACGAAGAATTGGTACAGCTTATGAAATGGAAACAAGCAGTATGTACAACAATATACAGTTTTATTAGTTTTTATAAAAATATTCTCTTTAAAACACATGTTAGATGAATAATGGACAATATCTTCTCAGAGTGTGGTAAAAATGTTTTTATAAAAGCAACAACAGTAACACTTATAATACAACAATAAATAATATGTCTTAAAATTCCTTCATTTAACTATAATTATATTTTATATACAGTGAAAATAAAAAGAGAAAAAAGGGTACAAAAGCAAAAACATACACTATTATATTATGTTTATATTGCATCAATATATGACACTACACTTATAATTATGATATGTCATAATGATTATCTGTGCAGTCACAAATGATTACTAAATAGCACATGTTGACATGACTCAGTGAGTTTATTTTTCAATGTAGTCAAAGCTCAATTAATTAATTAAATTTCTATAAATACTATGTTCATAGACAACTTGATTTGTCTTAATAGTTTCTGTAAAGAAATGTAACTGTTAATATCAGTGCATGTGCAATTCTAGCTTAATGGTTTACATTTAAGCCTCATAGTCTAGAGCTTTGTAGGGCAATGCATAGCACACAACTGTGATTTTATGAGATTGTGTGTTTAAGGAAAATATAATAAAGGTGTGTGGAGTCTCACACTAGGCAGTATGGTTGATAAACATCTTTTATAGAAAGGAGTCATAACACAAATGACTAAAGGATTATTAAATTTGTTATTTTTTTAACAAAAACCTCTTTTCTTTCACAGAGAGGGAAATTTTATCCACAGCTATCATATCTTATAAAAGTGAACACACCCAGAGCTGTAATGCAAGAGACAAAGAAAGCTTTTCGGAAACTGCCCAATATTGAATCAGCTATGACTGCGCTCAGTAACTTGAAGGGTGTGGGCACGGCGACAGCATCAGCACTACTTGCAGCTGCCAGTCCAGACATAGCCCCCTTCATGGCAGACGAGTGCTTACAGGCTATCCCCGAAATGGAGGGTAGCGACTATACTGCCAAGGAATACCTCAATTTTGTAACTCATATTAGAAATGTCTGTGATAGGTTAAATGAGGTGAGAAATTATGTTTTGTATATGTCCTTTTTTAATATATGTATCGTTAAATAGGCATGAAGGGCTTCTAGTAAGATTTTCCAATTTGCCCAATTTCAAGAACATCTTCCAATTTATTGTATTACTGATAGATGATGGCAAATTGAAATTACTGACAAAATGTTTCCAAATCATACAATCATGTGAATACATTGCCATTTAAATTTTAATGCTTGGTATTATCTAGGAACCCATAATTACATTTGAATACCATGTAAATTGTAAACTCACATTATTTCAGTAAAACTTATCTATATATTGACAATCACTACAATAAATCTTTTTTCCACAAAGTACAATTATCATCATTCAAATAAATAATACCATAGTGTTAGCACTTGGAATTTTTTACTGTACTATTGTTTCGAAGCCTTCAATCCATGGTTTTATGGAAGTTCTCACAATGGGATAAAGTAATGATTAATAGCAAGTTTTTTGGTTCATTGTTAGAGCTAGACATGAAAACAGGATTATGTTTTTTGGTTTCAATGATTCGTAGTGAATAAGATCCATTTTTTACTAAAGACTAATAATTCCCTAACACAATTTACAGTCAACATTTCAATCACTTTGCCAATGTAAAAGCAGACTTTATCCAACAATGAAACGATAAAAGTGTTGATGGTAATGATAACTGTTTCTTTAATATAATCTCCACATCCTTATCAGGAACAAAATGGCTGCGGCAAGAAGTGGTCACCTCATATGGTAGAACTTGCAGTTTGGACACACAATATCGTATCGGACTTGCAGCCAGAACTCCTCGGCAAAGAGCCCAACACACTAACAGTGCCACCCACAAACGGTGGCTCACCACTACCACAGAGTGATGAAAGCAATTTGGAACCACCTTCGACAAATGGCAATGGTAAACTTTTTGTAGACAGTAATTTGTCAATTTTTGTTTATATAAATTAATTTCAAAATTTTCAATTAAACTACGACTGTCATTAAAAAAAAATCAGCTTTATACTGTTAAATTGTAATTCTTTGCATAATTTTGGTATACACATACCATCTTTCACGAAAAGTTTGAATTAACCAATATTTGACCAACTGTATTCCATTGACTATTTCAAACTGACGGTGATTGTTGCAGGTAAACTCTTGGATTCAGTAATCGAAGACACGACTACCTCCTGCACGGAAGACTCCCTGGACGCGAAGGCCGCGTCGCCAGCCACCCCCGCCTCCCCCTCCGACAACTCCGACTCCGCCTTCAGCACGCCGCGCGCCAAACGGTGAGCTACCAATATTCCCTTTCACCAGGGTTTAGTTAATGTTGGCAAACGTAGCATGAGATAACTTACAGCTAGGTAAAGGGGTGATGTACGCAAAGAGACTGGCAGCGTTTGGAAACAAAGAGCTGAAAGACCTAGCTCAATGACATTCTATTAGAAATACTTATGTCCAGCAACTGATGGAAAATTTCTGATTATGATTTGGGTTCGATAAAGAAGGGAATTAAAATTGTTTGTCAATGTCCAAACAAGTTACCTGAACGAAGGTACGCCTGACTAAAGTACTAAGTTCAAATGCACACGGCTTACACAGTGAACCGCTATTTGAACAACGGTTTCTTGATTCATGACGGTCATGACTCACACTGAGTTCTTTTATGGTGATGCACTATTACAAACATTTTCTTCGTTATACCTTTTCGGTTTGGTAGGCTTTACCAACTGGAGCTAACTCCTGTAATGATAATTATGTAATAAAAAGTACACTTGGACATTATCATAATCTTCAACAGCCTGTTTCCGTTCATTGCTGGACACGAGCCTCTCCAATAGCACGCCACTGAGCTCAGTCTTGGGCTCTTTGTCTCCAACCATTGTCAATTCATTTTGCGCTTGGTAATAAAGATATTTTATTTATGTATTTATCTTTTGAAATGCCAACATGCTGAACACTAAATAAAAAAGTGAAGTCGTTTTAAATCTCAAGACAATTAGAGGTAACGACAAGATGTAAAAACTATAATGTTTTACAAGGTAATAACATTTATATATTTATATATAATAACATAATAACATATATACAACATAACATATACATATAATAACATAATATGATGGAATATGTCCACCCGCGCTCATCTGATCTGCCGTCATAGTGTAAAAAGACGTTTCTACCAAATTCTCGAATCGGAGAAAAAAAATAGTTTGTGTTTTTAAAATT
>DWME01001674.1:0-23744 GCA_018244795.1 Parelbella ahira ahira
GGGCGCGGGGTGGGGCGGCGCGGACCGTCGGCGCCGGGGCCCGGCTGCCGGCTCGTACTCCGCCGCCTGCCAGTGCCGCACGAACGGCGACAGCGACAGCCCTGTAACAAAATCATAGTGTTATCACCGTCATCAGCCTATTCTGGCCACTGCTGGACAATGGAGTATAGAGTAGGACGACACTGAGCTCCGGGAAATATTGCCGTGGCCTTATGTCGATTACTTCTTGTTCTTCTTTAAGCGTTGCATCTTTTAAAGAAGGATTTTGGCCTGCTCATCAATCCTATTCAATTTTAACTTGTCTCAGAACTCCCTTTTCAAAAAAATGCCCTTGCCGTCATCGTATACACAGGCATATATGTATCTTCAACACTCACCCTTTGCGTTATTTAAGATTTATCATTGCCCAATATATTACTGCATATAATTAGTAATTAAAAGTAAGTGAAAAATACTACGTTAGAATGAACAAAATATTCTTTTACAAGAGAGGGGAAGCCTCCCGCCTGGACGTATACAATCGATCAAGAATATGGCTGTTAGTATCAGTTAATTTAGTCACTATAGGACGTTATAAGGACCATTAGTTAATATTAATTGGTGACAGGACTGCGGCAATTGGGACTGATACTGATGTCAGTCCTATTAGCTTATATTAATATGAATGCAGTTAATAATGATATTGTTGGATTCGGGTAGCTGCTTCTCAGGATCAAGATATCTTCACTAATTTCTCTCTCACTCAAACTTTTAAAGCAATTTTAGGAAAAATACGCTTTTCGACATATAACAATCTTCTCGCAAATGAGCGAAAAAGTAAATAGAAATGATTACATGGGAGGCAGAACCCGCTGAACTAGCAACATGGCGGCCCTGCGTCCATTAATCTTGTAACAAATTACAATATAATTAAATTTATGCGTCAATAATTCCATTCCAACATTATTGATGTTTCGCGCTGGATTAGTGTTGATTTGTATCTCCCATATAATCCCTCCACTAATTAATTCACTAATATAATGCGGTATTTCTGTGCTGTTCCAGCGAGCGAATGTTATGAAAATGAGGAATGCGTTTTGAGCGCGGATTAGTCGCTTTCGGTTCGACTATCAAATTATATTCAATCATCGTTCGACTAATTTATCCAAAATATATTATTATGCATGCACGTATATACTATTTAATTTTATAATTGACACTTGTTATATACATATATATGGTTTTATATCACCCGATATTATTCAACGCTGCAGATGTGTTTTTCAAGGTGTACCGTACCCCCACGTTTCACCAGTTGCGTTTAAGTCCAATGGAATAGGTGGTGAGCCTATTACCATACATCGGGCACAATTCCAGACTCCGAGTCACTACTAGAAATTCTAAATTAGAAAAATCCAGTAGTACCCGACCCGGGATTTGAACCCAAGACCTCAAGAAATTTAATATAGCAATGGTTTTAACTCAAAAAAAACACGTTTGTTTAAATTTAGTAAAAGCTTAATTTACATGCGATTCAGAAGTCTCCTGGGGAGAGTACCTACAACATATTTTTTATAAATGGAACATTCTTACAAAATTCTCTAAGGAAATTGCTTAAAGGCTGCGAAATTTTAAAAATAATTTTAATAATAAAAGAATAGTTTATTGTCCAAATATTTACTTGCAATCAGTAATAGTTAAAATTTGTTTATTAAATACGATACAAATGAAAAAAAATCCCTACAACTTTGTATGTCGTCGAAAAGATTGATACAGTTTCTATTATTACTGAAACGAATTAAATTGCACGGAAAAGTCTATTTGCCGGTTAATATTTTAGTATTAAACTCAAACGTTTTTATTGTCTCACTGTTGGTCACGAGTCTCCTCACAGAATGAAAAGGGTTAAGATTATAGTCTTTACAATACTTATTAATAAAATAAAAGGATATATTAGAACCATTCGAACGAAATAATAAAAGTTTTATTAATTATTATTACGTATTTAAATCAGATGGTCGTTAATAAAGTAATTAAAACAAGTAATATAGTACTGCGTTGCTCGTGCGCTTGGGCAGATCGGAACATAGCCGCCTATAAATGAATTATTAATGGTTTCATTGGCGGCCGCAGGTAGCTCTCCAATTTACATAAAATGATCGTTAAAACGCAGCTTACTACGGTTTTTTAATTAAAATTTCCAAATCGCTAACTCCGGGACTATGAATTTGATTGATGGAGTTTTAATATTGAAAATGTTAATACAATCGGTATTATTTATTAAGTGATAGCAGTTACGATCCGATGCTATCTATGTATGCATTCTTATTAATTATTTGTTATCTAATATTATAGCATTGAGATGAAGGCTTCATCAATAATGTATCATGTGGAGACTACAGCGTGGATCAACAAATACAAACTCCAAAAATATCCACCCAAAAAGAACAGTATTTAGTTGTTATTTATTTATCATATAAATAGGTCCTTCAATTGTATATTTATGGACAATGGGATGTTCTAAGAATAAGGGACAGACTAGAAATAATAAATCTCCATTAAATAATATGGTTTGTAATTCGTGGGGACGTAGCGACGTAGGGTGAGCAATGAATACATATGTGAATGTGTTGTTTTATTTATACATTTCAATCATACGTAGTCCATAAATTGTAACTGCACAGCTAAGTACAATGTACGAGTACGTCGTTTATAAGTTAGGTCTTAACTTATAAACTGTGTTATGCCAAGTACCATCCATTATTTAGATTACGACGATAAAGGTTGACAAATAGAGCTTAGGGACCATGCATGCTCTAACCGCAATTTAAAATACAGTCAAACTCTACTCTAACTTGGTAGATAAGTATAAAATTATTGGCGCATCTCGTGTGCGCCCCGCTAGGTGGCGTGCTAGACTTGCAATTTACCACCCCAAAACGGAAATATGAACCTCAAGTTGCACCTAATTGGAAAATCAAGAGCCATATATTTCCCCTAAGCCTTCTCTTGGGACTCCTAGAATTTATATGGTAGCAGGAATTTGAAGTTAGTCTAGGTTAGGTAGAGCTGAGCTGGATTTATTGGCGTATCGAGATCGACCGCTGCCTGGATAGCTGGCTCGGTTTTAATGAAAATATTACTACGTAGAGAATATTCGTATGAGTATCGCTCAAACTGACTCATCATCATACATAGTGTAATGGATAGAAGTAGACACAGATATAAGTCAGATGTTGATGTCTAGATTATAACATCTGTATAATGATTATAGTAAAAGTTAATCTATACCTAAATAAAAGCGTTAGAATACGGTTTTATTGAAAGGTACGTGAAATATTTGCGAATATACAGCTATTGAGATTCTATCGGAGTGTATATCTACTCTTGTATACAAAATTCGAGTTACAGGTTGACGCGCACAACGAAATATTTTTTTTAATAACTAACGCATGCTTTTTTCAATTCTGCAAACATTTAGAGACCACTACTTCGTGATAATATAAACGATGATATAAATTTGGGTGATCTTTGATATTGGTGAATGTTTGTGAATATTGTTATTCTTGTGAGTAATAAATTTCTTAAACCACCAACATTGCGATATCACATCTTTTGACAACATAAGCGGTGGTACAAACTTGGGTGAGCACTGCTTCTGTTTCTTTTTGATAAAGAGACTTGACACGTGTCAGTCAGCGCCTACCAACAGGACGAATTCGAACAGGACGCACGCGTAATGACGCCGCCGATTAACGGTAATTACGCGTCATTACCACGTGGAAATAGCGCCGGGCGTTATTTAAAATGACGATTGTCGTCAATCCTGCCCAGACTATTCTCTGGGTCAGTAGTTTTGATTGCGTTTGAGTTAACGTGGCTTAGTATACCACTAATCGTACTAATACAGCATGATTAATTAATGAATAGTATATACATTTATATTATTGTATAGATATACATACATGTGTTTGGACAACTCATGTATGATGCCTGTTTTTATGTAGAAATAGGCCCGAAGTACTTTAAATAGACTTTCTTCGATGAACGTTCGAACAAACGCTGGTGCTCACCACACAAACAATTACCCTGGGTGGGAATCGAATCCACCATCAAACCAGTAGCCACTAGAAATATAAACTACAAATATTTACTTATACAATGTTTTAATTGTAACATGAAATGCCTCAGGCGTTATCTCGTCCACAAAGAAATTATACATTAAATAAAACAGTAATGTGCACGAGCTTTCATCAGACTTTCAGTACTTTAAGAAGCACATTAAACAATTGTACCGAATTAGAAGCGTTGACAGCCGTCAAAATGTAAGAGAGACTTTACGGGCGTCCTACATATAGTTCGTCGACTGGTTAGTAAGTGGTGGCATGGAATAACGTTATAAGGAGTTGATGAGTAGCTGAGGGTCCTCAAAGTGTAATTACCAAACAAGTTAATGCAATTACCGCTCGCTGTTACAAAGCGTGTACACGGAGGGCAACAATGCATGCTACTTTATCGCTTTTGCGAATTCATTGCTTATCCAGCACGGTATTGCATAACATAAATACGAACTAAGTAAGCCCGAGTGTTGTTGTACGTTTACGAATCACGTTCACGTTTACAGTCACATAAAACCTTCCCAAGCTTTTGAATAAAGGCCAAAACATATTGGCTTCCTTGTTTTCCCGCTCCTGGGAGGGAATTTGTTTTGGCAAAGTGAAGTCGGAGTGTATAATTTTTCGCGCCATTTGTCGACGGACGTGCGCGGCGTCAGCGCGGCGCGACGTGAGCGCCCCCGCTCGTCTTTTTTCTTATATTATCTGCTGTGCTACTTATCGATTGCTTATAGACTTTAGTACCGAAAATATATAAATAAATGTTTTAAATAGCAATTTTAGGGTACAGCAAACATCGCGCCTTCAAAAGAAACTCAAGACTTGTACTACTACGTGTGTTTTAACAGAATGGGGACCAGTAAACTCATACTAGATTACTTCGAAGATTTTCATCTGCGCCAGTACTAAATATTCTCACATTTTTCTTTCTTTCTAGTGGAAGAAACCTAAATATATTTATAAGTACTAAATAACAGAATGATTTATTGCCCGAATTAATAAAATACAATCATAAAATATAAATTATTATTCATGTAATATACAATTAAAGTGCTAACTAAATCTTTTAATACACACTGCCATGAAAATTATCATAATTAACGTGTAGAAAGAACGGTAGATTCAAGTATAATAAAACAGATATACAGTGGTAAAAATGGCTAATATAATGGCCGAGGGATACCAAAACTCGCCAAAAAGGTCAGATACTGACTGATGGGGAAATTAGTGGCTTCCGAAACCGACCTACGAAGATAGTTTAAATGTAGGAAAAGCGTTTCACGTATGTAAGGATTAATATAGAAGGTACGTTTGTAAGGATGGAGATTTTGGCACTCGGTGCTCTCTGCCTACCGCATAAGGGATTTGGCTCGATGATATTATAATAATAATTTTAATAGTAAAGCAAAAATGTAAATATAAAGACGTAATTATTTTGTATCCAGTCACAAAAGAGTAAGCGTAGAATACGGAAACATTAGAGCGCAGTTCGTTAGCTCTGAGCTCGCAGCGCGACGCGAGTTGGAACAAAGCGGATTGCGAAGCGGAGAAAGAAAACTCATTTTTCCGAAGCACTAGAAGCTCCTTTCAGATGCCTCGGAAACCAATAGCCGGAGCAGCGGCTTCAATGGAATATACAGAGTTTCTGTTACTCCACGGACGCGATCTTATTTCTTTTTGAACTAGTCCACACGCTATTGACTTCCAGGACAAGGGATGATTCATTATTTGCTACATTTTCTTGAGTTTCTTCTTGTTGAATATCAGTTGTTTTTAAAGATCTTGTTATGATAACTTGTAGTATGCGATGAATGTATTGTTTGAAGAAACATAACAGGTCTGCAAGGGTGATTTTTGGTACTCAGTGCTCCCTGCCTACCTCGTTAGAGAGGTGGCTTCACTATACAACAAATAAAACATTTTTGGTAAAGGTTGGATAATGGGAACAATTTTCGAAACACTTGGATTTAGGAAGAATTATATAATGTAATCAAATATATATACTTTTATATAGAATTTAGGTATATCGCATCATAAATAGATCTACAGACAGACCGCTTATTAATAATAATAACAACGCTGAATAACTACAACTCTCGAAATCCGAACGAATTGAGTTAAAGCGCAAAGAGAATAAAAGCGTCTCTTCAAAACGTTATATCGAACGTAGAAATGTTTGGGTAAGGATATCATCCATATTTTCCAAATCTCGCTCAAATGGCAAATGAAATATAAATCGTTGGGGTGAGGCTTTATAGGCTCAAAGAGATTCCATCGCGGCACTCTATTAATTGAGGTTCACCGTTCGTCGGTCGCGATAAAGGGGCTGCGATATCGAGGCTTCTTTTGGTAACTCGCCGAGCGTCGATTTGAAGAGATTCCACCTTTATTAGACGAACTGAAAATCGATAGCCTCTCCCTCAGCTGTGGCTTAATGAAGGCCGTTTGAATGCTTATTAGCCGCGGTGCTGACTCCGAGAAAAAGAGATTTAATGGGAAACTAAGAGGATTCCGCCTTGTCAGCTTAACGAGGCGTTCCAGATTAGTTTCACTTATTTAAAATGTTGTGGTCCGAAATTTCCTTGTTTCGGACGGAGCGGATGCAAATTTTGTTTTAAGTGCAGACGAGTGGAAATGCTTTGGTCTTCATTATATTTTTAAAAGGATCGTTCTCTCTCGGGCCGCGCGGCTTTTATAAGGAAGTTTTGAACGACTCAGGAATACAATGTTTGAGGAGTTAAATATTAGTTGGGCGAACTTTGAAACGATTATGGGAATTGAAAAGTTCGGTCGTCAGGAAAGTGTAGCTAACGCGATTTTAAACTACCATTGTTGGGTGCGAGCAGCCCGGAAGCTGAACTTTGTGTAGAATGTCCAATAACATAAGATGTTTGCTACTCCATTGGATTTTCCCTCGTTCCAAAGGGGCGGGACGCGACGTTATTTAAGTAGTGTAGTGCATGCGAGACGGCTTGGCATGAATGGCTTTCCTACTACATGCGACTCTTGCTTTTTATATAGAATAAAATCAAATCTCGCTGGTAGACAGAACAAAGAATTCTGTTTAAGCGTCCTTTGAAATAGATCGGCTCGGAGAGCGGACCAGATTTAGTACGTATTTAAAGTAAAACTTTAACATATTTCAATAACATCTAGTTTTACGTTTCGGTTGCTTTATGTCAGCGTCCGAGCGTCCTCTTGCCATAACAGATTTTAAACGTGAAAATAGACTTTATTGAAATGCCTTCAATTTCTATTTTAAATGCGATCAACATTTGCTCTTCGTTCTGAACCGATCGAAAGGGACACTGAATGTACTTTAGTTGAACAATAATTTTCTTTATTAAAATAGCCAGAAAGAGTTCTATTCATAAAGTTACATATACATATATATTTCCTTATAGAATATTTTCATTACAATTGGAAGCTATGAAATTCTTGGTTGAGGAGACACTCATTGGCTTTCCGGTTGGTAATTTAAGGTATGCTTTGATTGGCTGGCAGGTGGAGCGGAAATCTGGCTTTTACGGAAACGACTGGCATCCACAACCGAATCTCCATTAACTCCGGATCAGACGCGGGAGATGGGTCAGCTTATCGAAACTGGGAATGTTATATTAATTTTGTGCAATATTATATTGAGGTCAATACAGTATTAAATCATTTGGTGAACTCTTATGAAACTATTTTTATACATACAATATTATCAGTTTTTGTTTAATTTATATTTATATAAATAATTAATAAATATAAACATGGAATAAAACAATTACCTAAATGTCTTGCATGTATGCATATTTGAATACATACCTAATTATTTATTTAATTTACATGGTTACAACACTGACTCAAAATATAATATTAAATATAAATGATAAAGTGTAGGCACCTAATACTTGTAAGCCGAGATATTGTTGAAGGAAAATTAGATTAAAGGCGATTTTTTAAATATTTGGCTCATTGGCATTCTTAGACTTGATGGTATTTTGTATAAAAATTTCGCCGAGATTCCAACGACGTTGTGATCACAGATTTCATTGTAATATAAGTTTGGAATTTTATAACTCGTGAATGCTACCTTTTTGGCGGCTTCTTTCTTTACTATAGAGGTATATTTTACTATAGAAATAGTCGACAATATAAATATTTATGTTAAACCTGCGTCAAAGTTATTATATTCGAGTACATGGATGTATTACATAATTTGGACTTAGACGCTGTCCAGTATAATATGACAATTCATATATTGGGCAGAAATTCAGTAACATGAAACACTTGTCAATATGGCATTTTGAAAAACATTAATGATATTTATCAATAAAGCCAAGGGCATCATCACTATCATCATGATTTGTCAATGAGAGATTTTGAAAAAAAAAATGCCGACCCACCGATTGTACAACTTCATTTAACGGTGCGATTTTAGTTAATGTAAACACTGTCTGATGTTCGCCAGCCGTTTGACGAGCGTGTCCGCCCGTGTCCAGCTATCGAAACCGACGTTCAAACAATGTTAAACGAACGAACGGCTAATCGTCGGACTCTCCTAATCATTGGACACTCATAGCATTCTTGTACATAACTGAACCGGCATTAGGGTAATAGATTAGACGTCTTATCTCCGGTGTTCACGTAATATTTTTATTATGAAGCTACTACATCAATTTCTAAATACGGATGTATAGCTGCAAATAATTTATATTCACACACACTGGCGCTCCTCGCATAAATTTTTGTATCGAACCTGCGACTTTTGGTTTAGCACTCAGCTTCACTGAGCACTACACCATTGAACCAGTCTGCCTTACTTCGCCAAAGGTCGAATTAAGCAGGCTAGTACATAGCTTTGAGCTTGTCCTATGTATATATTGTCTTTAATAAAAGATTTTTCATTCCATTCCATTGCAAAATCTGTTCCAAAATACATTTAATAGCAATCTTTTCATCCATGATTTATTGGCAAGCAATAACTAACATTCCATACATTACACCCTTCATTCATTCGAACGGAGAATTGACATCTCCGTTCAGAAATAACGAAAAAATCCTACCTGTCCACATTGTGCTCCGGAGAAGGACGCTTCAAGGAAAGTGACATAAACATCTGCTGTTTATTCATCGCGTCCCGTAGATACGGTAACAATCCCCATTTCCTTTTTACTTGTGTTTTCTGAATGGACGTGAAAAGCATTCGGGTCTTCGCCCGCAGCCGTGGGCAAAAGAAATTTGTCACAGCGTCGCTCCGTTTCAAGTGCTTTCCGAACGAATCTCGGGTTCTGAATGGTTTGATTAAACGCCCGTGCGAATGTGATTACTTATATCAAACTCAAGTATGTGAGCATCTATATGTATACATATGTATGTATGGTATATGTCACTAGTTAAAAACAAATGGATTTAAAAACAGTTATATCATCAACGCTTGTCATTTTTGTGAGATTCAAGTAACTCTTTGAATACCATTGAAAAGTATTTATTACAAGCGTGATGTTACGTCTTATTTATTACGTATGAAATATGTTATATTGAAATATGTTGGAATTTCCTCATAGTCCTATAGTCTAGGTTGTAAATCCTAACACATACATTATATCTAAATTTATAAAATTTGGTGCATTTTTAACATACGGACATAACGGACGGACATAACGGACAGCATAGTATGACACGATACTGTTTAAAGCATGTGTACGCAAACTGCACATGGTGGACACTATACTAATAAACGTACTCCGTGCCATAAGAGAGTTGAGTCCAGTGGAACAGTAGAAAAGTAAATGTCGATGTAATAAAACACGCTTCTACATGTAGACACACACAATACGTAACCATACGATACGTACGAGCAATCAAAACAAAAATAGTAAACAAATTAAATTCGCTGATAATAAACTGAAATACGTCCCGATTTAGATACACGTAATATAACATCGTAACATAATCACGCGTGTAATCCCCGAAGTGGTAGGCAAAGAAGTGTAGTACACTCGCACGTTTCACCAGTTGCGTTTAAGTCCCATGGAATAGGTGGTGAGCCTATTGCCATACACCGGGCACGTTTCTAGACTCCGAGTCCCTACTAGAAATTCTAAATATGAAAAATCCAATAGTACTTGACCCGGGATTTGAACCCAGGACCTCTCGTTCAGCAGTCACGCTTGCAACCACTCGACCAACGAGGCAGTCTAATCAGTTAAGTTTAAGTCCCATGGAATAGGTGGTGAGCCTATTGCCACACATCGGGCACAAATCCACACTCCGAGTAACTACTAAAGATTCTACATTAGATACCCATACATGTAATCGCCAGCGAAACGATAAATCAATATGAAAATAGTACCTACATTAATATGGTATAATAAATAAATTAAACCTACGTATGTCGGTTTTAAAAATGTAGCGGAATAACATGCAAGTCAATAAACATACCGCAAACCAACGTCTGTGTTGGGCTCTTTGCTTTACATGCATGCCTCCTGTTTACATGTCTCCGGATCCAGTTTGCCTTGCTGGGCAAATGGTAGGTACGCAAACATGCTATGGCAATTTACATTAAAAAATCTACGTCGCGTTCTACATGCGACGTGAACTCCGCTTAGACAGTTTTATTACAATAATGATTGACCGTATCGCTCATAAGCTTCAGTTCAAAGATTCTGTCAGACATGGTCGTAATAATAATAATATCCTGGTAAAAGATCACTCATGGCAGAGAGCTCCGAGCGCAACATATGTAGGTATATATCGCCACATATCTCCATTCTTACGAAAACGATTTGCTTGTTATAGTTATTAACGACGCGCTTATTACAATTAATATATTAATTATAGTTATGCATTATTTATTTAATATAAATAAAATTAAAGTTACATTATCGGAGCAATTATCGGAAACAAGGGTAAGCGCTTTTATAGAAAAATGGTTAAATAAAATATAATACGACTCACAATTCACATTCACCCCCGCGGTACAAATCTTCTGGAAACATTATCCATTGTTTTTAATTAATTCAATTTTACTCGTATTTATTACATCGTTGAATTGTAACTGTTATTATTATTTCCAATTGTTTCGTAATTTTCCAATTAGCGTATACAAACCCTTGAGTTCGTAATTTATGTATCGAAAGTAAATTTAAATTAATAATATCATTATAATACATAGAAAGTTGATCGATTGTGAGTTTGTTGTGATATTAATCTTAGAATGAATATATTAGTGTTTTTTTTTTTCATTTTTAATAAGGTTTGCCTAAAATATTGGTGTCATTCGAATTGCAAATTTTAAGCAGTTGATTATAAAGTTCAGGTAATAATTGATAATGATAAACTACCGAAAAATCGTGGTGAATTTGTTTTAATCAATACGGCCAACAAACGAATGTTAAAATCTAAACATTTATTTACAAATAGTACACATGTTCTAAACTTGCATTGAATAGCTTTGCATGAAAATTTCATAAGTGGGTAGTTCTTGTCATATTCAACAAAGACAATGCATAGGTAAGTTATGTGTCTCTCGCTTACGTACCCTAATGCTTCTTGTATGGTTTTTCAACTTATTCCAAAAAACCTAATACATCTAGTCATTCTTTCTTTTATTGGAACCTCCTAGCATGGGGCTATTGTATCATAAACTAAAGAACAATGGCTATATTTCTTATTGTTGTAACTTCATTGTAATTTTATTTCTTATTGTGATAATTAATTACTGATGACATACTTACACCTCTTGCTTACCGGGAAAAAGAGAAAAGAAGTACAATTTAGATTTCCAGGTCGGGTAAATCATTATTGGATTTTTGTAACTTAATATTCCTAACAGTAGAACGGAATATGAATTTGTGCCCAATAGCAATAGGCTCACCCCTATTTTGAATGGGACGAGTAACAGAACTGCTGAATTGTCGGCGTATACTACATTCCTCTGTCTGCCCGTTCCGGGAGAAACACGCGTGATGTTATGTTATGAGATACATTTTCCTAGGCAACATAACGCGATGATACATCCCAGATGATCCCAGTTAGGGCTGAGTGCTGGCTAATTAGCAGTTAGAGAGCTTTCAGCGATACAGCGCCGCGTAGCGCTGCGCAAACACAAAAAGTAGTCTTTTTAGCTAGATTATGTAATACCGCGTACTATATTTGATTGCTGTGGATATATTTTATATATCAAATAGGGTTGTAAAACACATAAATCAATACAAACAAAAAGCAACAGAGTAAAAAAATGTTTTTTTTTTAATTAGAAAATACCGGTTAATAAATCAAATTAAAATGTTTTATAATTACGCCAAAAACTAATTTTAATCAGACAATTAATTACTTAAATTTAATACTCTCCGAATAATTTTAGACATACGTACATGTACCTACGTTGTGTATAAAAATAAAAAAATTTACATTAAGTATGTACATTCTTCACATATAAAGATACACACAAACATACATACATATGTGTTTAAAACAAAACATATTAAATGAACATTTTACTTATATACAAATGCAAATTTAAATGTTCACTTTATCAAAACAAACCTACGGTCCTTCATTCAGTCACTGGTTTCAAACAAATAACTTTTGGATGAATAAAAAAAACAATAACAATGAAACTCGCGTGAACGACTTCCTGTATTTGAATTTGGAACACAGCGGCTTAGCATTTGTCATTAAAGCACTCACAGTATAACATGCAAAACTTACCATTAAAGATTAAACACAAATACGTTGAATATGTAAATATAATAGATTAATAATGAAATGAATTAATATTAATTAATATATTAATGAATAGACTCCAATAAACCTGCGTTTTATATATACAGTATTACCTAATGATTCTCGTATCCCTACACATACATATGTATGTAGGTACATAAATTTTTCTTTTGGTGTAAAAACGGTTTTGAACTAACGTTGTGATGTAATATATACTTTTAATATTTAACAAACCTGGAATACAAGTCTATAAACCCATAAAGGGGCCAGCGTGGCAGACTATGGCCTAACCCTGTTCATTCTTAGAGACGACCCGTATTCCATAACAGGTCGATAAAAGGTTTGATATACCTATAACAAATACTGAAATATAAATATTATTACTGTGACCTAGTTATATGGACTGTGGTCACGAAATTACGGTCAACTTGTAACATTAGTAATTATATTAAACATAAAATAAGCATCCAACTGGAATACGACATTTAACAAACATACGAGTAGTAAGAGATGTGGTTGAGTTGCAAAGCCTAAATATTTTGATATCCCAGTACATCAAACACGTACATGTTAGCCAAGGGCTATTACCTTTCGCAGTGTTTATCTTAAACAGGCTTTTGAAGGTAATACTTACCTGACTGTATGTAGAATTAATTCTGAGTAACATAAAGATAGAATTTCTTGTTATGTAAAGCGTACTAACAAACTGTCTTAATAGAAAAAAATATCTATGATAATGATAGAATAATTATGATTTCAAAATTTCAAAACTGTTTTCTGAAACATAGTGTTTTAGCCATATGCAAAATCAAAGGTTGCGAGCACAAGTGTGTTGTCGTAATTTATTAGATCAAATGCAGTATGAAGCAGTGACCTGGATTCAGATATAGCCTTTCAACAATTTGCATATCACATACGTGCTTGCATTCCACGGCATAACTTAAGCATTGGGTGTTCGGCCTAATATTACACACTTTTTAAATTACTTATTTTTATTCTTGACCTGGCATACTGGCAATTAGTCAATATTGAATCTGATTTTAATTAAACAAGGATTTCAACTTCATTGCATTATGATTGATCTGTCAAGAAACCTTTTGCTTCTAGTTCTATAGAATTTAATTAAAAGCATATTTTTTTATCTCTTGAAGTAGTATCCTTTAAACAGTTAATTGTTGATTATCAGTAAGTGCTACAAAAGCAATTTAAAATTTATAAAAGCTAATAAAGGATACATTGTTGACATTCTAAACGTAGAAAATGTATGAAACGTAGGTAACTCTAATTAAATTAAAACTACAATAGCTTTAATTAAAGTACATACATTTGCTGTGCCTGAATGTTTGACCTCATTTTTACGTCTATATCTATAGCATACACAAAATTGCTAAATCCTAGTTTCGCTAAGTGTTACGTGTGACAATGTTAATAAAATCAACCTTATTGCATATGTTAGTACAATCTAGATTAATTTGACCGTGACATGACTTTAAAAAACAGCAAAACAAATGGTGCATTAAAATGTAGAGCAAACATTGAACAACTATATTTTGATTCTACGGACATATACACACACGAATTGCATACCTATTCATTAGGATAGTAGAGTAGACGCTGCAAATAAAACAGACGCTTATTAGCAAGCAATAAGGTTGATATTAGCAGTGATGGAGGTGAGGCATGGTGTCTTCATGCAGGCTGTTCACGCACCACATGTTATGTTTGCAGCTTAGTAGGTTATAAGGTTACATTACATAAATGTACTTTTACTAACGTTAGTGTGTGAAGGTGTGAAATGTAATTTCTTATCATACTGTTCTATTCTAAATTCGTTACAGATTTTATTTACTACATGTTAAAGGATGATAAGATAGATAAAACTTCTGTTGTTTTAGACTTCTGTTGACTGCCTCGGAGGACGAATAGTGGCAAGCGCGATTGTTGATCGAGAAGTCCTGGATTTGTGCCCGGCGTATGGCAATAGATTCACCCTCTGTTCTATGGAATAGAGGGTGAGTCGGGATGGGACGGAAACGTAACTGATAAATCGTGGGATTGTACTACACTCCTCTGCCAATCCCTTCGGGGTTTACAGGCGTAATGTCATGTTATGTTACACAAGTAAAGGCTGTACATGGTGCCTGAAATTGTGAACAAAATCACGGAATTGTTCCATTCACTGCAGCCTGTGTTTGCGCAGTCGAGCCACTTCATTATGTATGCGAAAAAAAATATTAAAGCAACGCACTCGGCGTCAAAATTTACATACTTCCATAATATTTCACATTAAGTTTTAATTTACGTAAATTGAATAACATTTCTAAATAAAAACAAATAAAGCCAAAAAAATAGGTGTGTGTTCATTTTTTCCTTTAAAACCGGCGACCTTTAAGCTTGTTTTATATTTAAGCAAAACAAGTGTTATTATATATAAAAGACTATTTTACAAGCACGCCATTATTTAAAAATAAAACAATCGCTCATGTAACTCCGGCACATTTGGTCACATAACTTGTAATCACGCACAAATTTACGTGTGCTCTATCAGCTGACAGAAGGCGGCCATTTTGAATGTAACATGCTTTTTCCACGGTGACCTTTGTGCGATTTTATAATCTGTGCTGAAAGTTTTTCTGCGGACGGCCAAAGATCTGTCGCATTGCGTTAAAAAACGTTATTGGTTTATGTGTTTCGTTGCTTGAATAGTCTCCAAAGTTTTTTATCTAGTAATTTAACTTTAAGTTTAATTAGCAGTCATTACAATTTAGCATTCAAGTGAGTGAATTTTAAAAATAGCACAGGGTTTTATAAGGTCTTCATAGTACGCAAAATAAGTCATTAATTTTATCTGTAATAATGTAATTAGTGCCAATACAAATCTATTATTTCTCTAATGAACAAGAATGTATGATGCCAAGTTAGCATAAGTTTAAGAGGTACAGTGAATGACTGTTCTGTTCTAAACCTGTTGTATAATATCAAACCTTTTGTTCCCCTAAGGGGTAAGCAGAGGAGTGTCGTACCTAGTTACACTACTCTTCCTAAAATTGAATAAGTTGTGAATATATGTAGGTACATATATTCTAAACCTATCCATGGTTTCAATTCATGATTTCTTTCAAATGAAAGTTTCCACGTGCCCAGTGGATAACAATGACTTAAATGTTTAAGAGTTGCGAGAAAATGGAGTAAACTGAGATACAAGGCGAGGTGTACAGGATAACTACTTAGAATGGATGTATGGTCCAGGGGCGAGCTTGCCAAAAGGCCGGTGCGCTGAGTTTATAGCATAATATAAATTCCAGAAGCTACATTTGCTTTGGCAGGTCGCTTCTTCTGCTTTCGGTGACGTGACACGGGAAGCAAGTATGTTGCATATGTAAATACAGCTAAACATTCTCTATAATGGCTATGCAAAATACTTACAATCATTATATATCCACACCAGGTCCCTTACAAGGAAAGTGGAGAGCACCGAGCGCCAAATATCTCTGTCCTAACAGAACTAATTTCTGCGTTCCACGCTCTCTACAAACACGCACGCCGTTCTGAAGACTTCTAATCCTCCATCAGTCAGTATCTGACAATTGTACTATAGTATTAATAACCTAATATTAGTTGATTACAATTAATCAGCAATAAATAAGAAAGGTACAATCCCTGAGCCTTCCGTTCTACATTAGTAGAGAACGAATTAGTACGAACATATACTAAGGTCGTCTCAAACGGAACTATAATATATATTATAGGTGGACATAGCAAGACATATCTCAGTATAGCAAGCATATGCAGCGCATGCATGCGCTGATGATAACCGCATAAATATATATTATAGGGTAGTTACCTTCTAGTTTCCTACAATGTAATATTACAGCACAATATATTAATATGTATTATAGCTTCGTCTATGACGACCTTTAGTCGTGAAACCGACATTAGGAAGGTTCTTTGTACATCAATTCCCGCTAAATATCTGCCACTGAGGGTTGCAAGGTTTTTACTTCGGTAGCGATATATGTATATAGATACTTTTGTGTATACATATTTGTATGTGTTTAGCGTTAAACCTACTAGCTCTTCACTTTGTATTAACTGTAATACACGAGAATGTTAATTTTTGTACTCTCTGAAATTATTATTTGTATTAATTGAGACTCGCATACACCTTCGTCACTAATGCAGTGATAAAATGGGCTTTTGTTAGCCATATTTCGGGTATAATAATCTTAATCGGAAAAAATATATTAATATAATATTGTTGGCAACCATCACGTTCCAAAATTATGAAAATGTGAAAAAGAAAAGAGAAACAAAAGAAACGAGGGACGCTAACAGGGCGCAATAGGTGCTTGGCTCAGATCGAGGCTGCCGCTCGAGTGATTCACTGTGTTTGTTTTTATCTGAATTTCATTTTTGAACCTAAAAGTATATATATTGGAAATGCAAAATCCATTTTGTAAATTAAATTTTATTCATATATTAATTGGCTTTATGAACGAAACCTTTATCTCTTAATTTGATTAGATAAAACAAGAATATATGCCCTTTAGTATCCTGTGGTTGTCATTTTTATTAGCAAATTTGGAAAACACAATTTATGAAAAAAATACATGTGAATAAAAAAACTGCATTAGACACGATCAGATTAATGCCAAAAAAAATCTATAAAAATCCTTACAATTATACCGTATACAAGTAACATTACCTAAAAACAACCGAATAACTAAGTGATGCATTATCTGCTAAAGTAATGAAAGAGCTAGTTGTCCACTTAGTAGTTTTACCTGATTCTCTTCTGTTCTAAATGTCGTACGAACTCGGCCTCGCTCGGCAGCAGAAACAGCACGGCGGCGCCCACCTGCGCCGCGCGGCCCGTCCTGCCTACCCTGTGCAAACAACGAATACTACAAATCGCAAGACAAATCGAAATCGCAACTCTCCCAAACACGTATTGCTGAAATGTAAAACACATTTATAATAGCTAATAGGACGTAAATAAATGTAGGTATATATATGTATTACTTTTATTGATATGATAAAGTTAAACATATAAGTTAAGATAAACTATCATTGGAACTCATTGAGCAGTATCAGGTGTACGTTTTAGTCGAAATGTACCTAAATAGTAAAAATGTCTTAACATTTAATGACTTGGAAAAGCTTTTTGCATCGATTTATCAGTCAGGGATTTTTAGCACACAATTTACTATAAGAACAACTAATAAATTATTTAACCAACGCTCACTAATGTACAGTAATTATGACTGTATTGTATTCATTAATATGTATATATATGTCTATGAGTGTATTGTATTCATTCAGTGAATATGTGCATGCGTGTAGTGTACTCACTGTTATGTTAATACATTTTGTTGTTATTACAATAGTTAGCTCACCTGTGCACATAATCCGTAACAGAAGCCGGGGCACAATATTGCAGGACGAGATCTACGCTGGGCACATCGAGGCCTCTAGCAGCTACGTCCTGCGACCAATGTTTTATTATTGAGGTCATTACTATAATGTGTATTATAGCAATACATATTATAGCTACTTCTATAGCAATGCTTCAATGACCGCACACGTAGTTATAATATACATATTTATATAATTATCGTCATCAAAATATGTGAACAGATATAGCAAGACATGTTATCTCGGTTAAAGGGAGGGATTACAATTACACAATAATATGTTATCACAAATACTTTTTGCGCTTTTTTTTTATTTTATTCTTAATTTGTTATATATTTAATAATATTGTCCTATTTATCATTGATTTCCATCGGGAGAAATCGAATACTAACATGTCGGTCAGGTGACCAATCAGAACGTTTTTTTATTCAGCCAATCAGAACTTTCCGTGAGCATTTTAAAATTCCACTTAGATTTGTGACATATTCGATTCTATTATATTAAAGAAAAGTTAAATAGATAAATTTATATAAAAAACAGTCAAATAATTGGGCAGAAATACGTGTAGAACAGGAGCATTGTCGCGGTAAAGCCTTCGATTTGAGCGGTAGCGGCGACCCGCTGAGCGCAAGATTGGACTACTCGCTATTGTGAGATGATTACCTGCGCTACAAGGAACATGTTCACGGCGTGGTCGTCTTATAAACAGTTGAAAACTTATATTCAACCGTGTAAAATAAACTTTTCACATACCTAGGAGGACTTTTTGTTATGCATTAAAACTTGCCCTAAGCGTCCCCTTAAATAGACCGGCTGATAAAGCGGAACAGGTTTTGATCGCATTTGAAATAGAATATTAAACCATTTTAATAAAGTCTATTTTACATTCCAAAAGTTTGCTCTTAAAATATAATTATTCAAATAGTGCAAAGCTTTACTTTAAACACGATCAAAATCTGCTCTGCATTTGAAAAGATCCAATATCGAGAGACTTTGGTGTTTCGCGTTGTTATATTCGGTAATTAACTCGAATCAAAAATCATATAAGGCAATAAGAACAAAATCCATGCCAAAACAACTGGAACAAGCGAAGCACACCTGCATCGACAACTTTGATACGGCCTCTTAAGAACCGCGTAAAAAGTATCATGCGAAAAGAGCAAGCGAAGTGAAAAATGCCACAAACCCAAAAAACAAACATCGATCGACTTGAGCGGTAAAAAGAGGTTATTATAACACAAATGTACCATATATTAAAATATGTTTTTAAAACAAAAAGCACAAACAAAAAGCTGTATCTGAGTGGTAAGTTTAATAAAGAATTATAATTAACCATGATTTAATAAACATATCAACGGTAGTTAAATAGTGTTGCCAGTTGTTGACAGAATGCGTTTATAAATTTGAACATTTATTTTTCTGCTTACCGTACATATAAGCAATCCGCGCTTCGCCTGCCTGAACTGTTTAAATACTTCCATTCTCCTCTCATGTGGCATGGAACCGTGGAGACTGAACACATCGACGTCTACTGGAACTAAACTTCCTTCCTCTTGCACACCATAGTCCATTTCATAGTCAGATTCTTCCGATGATTGGTTATCATCCTTAAATTTCGTAATACTAATTAATACAAAACACAATACAGTATTGTGGGCACTACGAGCATGGTAATATTTTAAATTAGCCAAACAAGGCATGCACTTGATGTATTATCAGTCCCATTTTTCATACTTATATGACAAATTTATAGCAAGAAATAAATAAATTCATAAGTTAAAAAGTTCCTGGGTTCAAATCCCGGCTCAAATACTATTAAGTTTTTCTAATTTAGAATTTCTAGTCACTACTAGAAATTCCGAGTCACTACTCGGAGTCTGGATCTGTGCCCGATTTATGGCAATAGGCTCACCACCTATATCATGGGACGTAAACTTAACAGGTGAAACGTAGGACTATCTCCTCTGCTTACCCCTTCATGGGATTATAGGCGTGACTTTACGTTTTTTTTAAAGTTACGATTTCGCGTGGTATAAACATTGACAATAATAAATTAATCAACTATACCTCGCCTTTATCTTTTTTCTTTTTACTTTTGAACTTCTTCGATGGGTCTTTCTTCTGATCCTCCTTACCGGTCAACACAGTTTCTAACAGCTCAGCGTGATAGTCGACCATTTCCAATGTGGCCATAAATACGATCATTTTCCCTCTTTTCTTGTTTAGAACGCAATGCTCTACTATTAGAGAGCATAAAGTGACCAATCTTAATTTCATTGGCACCACAAGGAAAGTCTGGTTAACTGTTGCTGGCAACACTAACTCGTCTTCTTTAATCGCGGTTTTCACTGCGTCCGTAAAAATATTGCGAGTGTCTAATTGAGCTACAGCTATTTTATCTTCGTCTTTTGTCATATCGTTATCAATTTCCTGTCTCAGCTCTAATTCCTTTTGTACTTTGAAGTATTCATAATCTGAGTCGCTGTCACTATCGTTTTTATGTGATTGATTTTGTTTCACTGTTTGCCTGTTGCTATTTTTATCGTTGTAAAGAACGTTATCATTATTGATATCAAACAAGTCTGCATGAACGGAGCCATTGAAAGCTTTTAGACCTGTTAAATATCATATCGTATTTAAGTTCTCAAATATTAGACACGGTTATGATAACTAAGTTTTACTACAATTATTGTTTCTACACTAGTGGTTACACGTTTTTGCTATTCATTACTATTCAGTCTATCATGTCGTAATTTATTAAGATTTGATATGGATATTTTATTTTCAAATTTCAATTAATTAGTTTTTTGCGGTATTTGACGTGAAAGTAACGAACGGAGTGTTTTTGCCTGCTAAACTATTATTAGATAGCTTTTAGATATTGAGAGAATAAATGGTGAATGAATCAATATTAATATGAAATACCCACACTTACAAAATTGAAATACTTATACAAACCTCTTCTTGACAAATCTTTGTCACAATCAGGGTCATGTTTTTCAATGCAACTTTCTGGTTTCAGTGCAGATTTTTTATTATTAGTGACTTCTTTCACTTCGTGTTGTAAGTCACTTACCACTTTTTCTTTATTTATTTTATTCTCATCTGCTTTAGATTTTAGAGAATCTGCCACAACCGCTTTACCTTCAGCAGTATCCACAAATACCGGTTCCTTCATAGTAATACCAGCTAAATTTTCGACTGCCTAAAGAACAGTTCATTACTATTAAAGGGTATTTAATAAATGTCATTGTTTCACCAATTTTGTACAAAAATAGTTACTTACCTTAGTTAGAGTTGCAGATAATAAAATAGTTTGCCGATCCCCAGACAGCAGTACTTCTGTCAATTGATGCTTTTTACTAGTTTCCTTATTTATTACAACGCTTGGTGTTACTTCCCCATTGTCAGTTTTTTTCACTACTGTTTTCTTTACAAGAGCTATAGGGTCATATGTTGCAGCTTTTTTATGGTCTTCAATGGCTTTAACTATCGCTGCTACATCTTTTTCATATCCCATATCCAATAAACGATCAGCTTCATCAAGTATCAAAATACTACAAAATTGTTAGTAAAAACGAATTATAACTTTCATCTTAATTTAGTGTTAATAATTCATATTTGTTCATTAGTACTTACCCAGTTTTGGCGAAATTTAAGGAATGTGTATGCTTAAGATGATCATTTATCCGTCCAGGTGTTCCAACTAAGACACTAAGCCCTTTTCTCAACCTTGCTTTCTCAGCTTTTCTCTTCTGCCCTCCGCTAAGCAATCCTGGTACAATCCAAATAAATGGCTGAAATGCCATACAATATATTTATATATATTGGCAAGGATTTATTTACTATTATCGTAATTATAGTGTTTTATTTTTAAGTCAACACTGTGATACCCCACATTAGATATGCCAATACCATCCAAAAGCAAGTAAGTATACTAACATTTCAGACGCAGGATTGTTATCCAAATCTATCATATCTTAAATGAAACACTAACCTACACGCTTACGGATTATGATATTAGTGGACAAAGAAGTTATGGAATGGAATTACTTCAAAGTTGCCCAATTATTCAATACTTTCTTAAAACTGATTAAGTAATCTTGTGTATGTTGTAAATTGAAACAATATATAGCAATCGTTTATTACCTTGGTGAGTTTCACAAACAATTCATAAGTTTGAACTGCAAGCTCTCTTGTAGGTACAACAACCACAACCCGAATGCCATCATGTCTGTTAACTTTTGGCCTTATCGCCTGCAAAGCTTCAACGGCTGGTAGAGCATATGCTAAGGTTTTACCGGAGCCTGTTTGTGATCTGAAGAAAATATCAGACCTTTTGGTATCAAACAGATTTCTGAAAATCTGCCAATTAAACAAACCCCTAACAAAGTACATATTTAATAGAGCTCAAGCAACAATTTCACCTAGATATACCAAACTGTAAGTAACCAATTACTAGCAAAATTACTCTTCAAAGCAAAGATGAATGGTTAACTGTAATCTATTTTAGGATGTATCTGTGCTTTCCATATGAAATGATCAATTATTTTGGAATAGTAATCTCATAAGGGTATTTGTATCTATATACATTTTTTAAGATGTATTCATGATATAAGCAAGATAGGATGATAGCATGATAGGCAAGCTAGACCTTTAGCATAGCCTAGGAATAAGATGATAATGATGATGATACTCCTGATAAGTAAGATATACCTTATTGTTACACCTTGCATAAATAATACTTAAATTGAACTGTAACAGTAATAAAACCATTTATTGAGCATTATTTGTTGGGTTATTATGTACTTTTTTACCAGTAACATTTAAAATTATATTAGTTCATTGTCTCAACAACTGGATCTCCAAATAGCAGGTATACTGAATCCAAAGAAACATTTGATTATGTATGGACAATCTTGTTTCGAACCTACACAAGGTGTTTCATGAGCGACCGCCAAAGAAACATAAGTGAGTTAACCCAGTACTTATATGATCATGTGTACAAATACTCATAAAACATTCTATTAGTAAAAAAGGAAGAACATTCTTTATACTTAAATATTTAATTACTATAGTGCAATAAGATATCAAACAAACAGCAGCGCCAGAAGGTAGAGAAAACTTATGAGTATAGATGGTTAGAGGGTTAGTAATATACAGGATTATTAATACCTAAGAAATGTATTGTAATATAAATTTGATTACCTAAAATTAATCATAATTCCTCAAACATTATCTGTTCACCTTTTAATTTTAATTATGGAAATGGATTTTTAAAAATATGTTACTTTAAAATCTCCCACAACCTTACAATTTAAAAAAAACATATTTTTCATACAAATGAACAATTCAATGATTTTATTAAAAATCTATTCATTTTTCAGAGATGTACATAGTAGTATAAACAGACCGATAATGAACTATAAATTTGGAATGTGCATTTAAAAAGATCATACAACTCACCTAATTAACACATCTCTGCCTTGCAATATTACGGGAATAGCTTTTTGCTGC
>DWME01001675.1:0-23744 GCA_018244795.1 Parelbella ahira ahira
CGCCGCGTGCCTGGTGCCGGCCGGCCGCGCCGCGCGCACGCTCAGCGCGGCGCTCACGCGCGAGGCCGACTGGCCCGTGCTGGCGCACGTGCTGCGCGCGCTGCCGCACCTGCTGCAGGCGCGCGCGCTCGCGCTCGGCCGCCGCGCCGCCGACATCGACCTGCTCGCCGCCACGCTCTGCTCCATGGTATGTCGGCTTGCTCTTCCTGGCCGTGTCGCATTTTCTAAACCGACTCTCTAATCGTACCTGTAACAAATGATACAACACGATGATTGTTTATCCCGTAACATTTCAGTTAATCTGACTACAAATCTGTAAACTCCAAGTGAATTCAATTAATCTGACTGTACACGTAATGCATTGCACTATTTTCACATAATGCATGCATCCGACGAATATACACGCAAGCCAACCCGCAGGTAACGGAGCGCGGCGCGAGCGGGGCGGGCGTGGCGGGCGCCAAGCTGCCGGTGTCGGAGTTCCACGCGGCGGCGCTGCCGGCGCTAGCGGCGCTGGCCTCCTACCACGCCTTCCTCGAGCCGCAGACGCAGCAGCGCATAGTGCGCTGTCTGCTCAAATATGGAATGGGTGCGTACTTAAACAACTGACTTAATTTTTTTCACGATTTTTGATACTTATACTTGTCCTACACGTTAAAAAATACGTATTGTTACTCTTTACTAAGCAACTATAACTAGTCAAAAGTTTAGCTAGTGATTCATGTACATACATATTTCTTGCCATTTGTAAAAATTGTTACTATTAACGTTTCAGTTCTACGAACACCACAACCGTACATTAATGCGCTAACGATATTCACGCTGGAAACCCGCGACACCATGGTGAAAATGCTACCGGAAGTGTTGCTGGATCTCTCAAAAATATCCGACACTAAAGCAATCGCCAGTCCCATGCTAGAATTCTTGTCCAGTAAGTATTTCCCATTTCATTCGTTGAGACTTAGTCCAATAATAATCTTATGGTCGGAAAAAAACTAAATATAGATTAATGTTACATAGAACAAGGAAAATAACATGTAATATCTCGTTCGTAGCGCTGACCCGACTGCCACGAGTATTCGCCTCGTTCGTGGAGGATCAGTATATGTCGGTGTTCGCGATCCTCCTGCCGTACACTAACCCGTCGCGCTACAACCAGTACGTAGTGTCGCTGGCGCACCACGTGATCGCCGCCTGGTTCCTCAAGTGCCGCCTCTCTTATCGTCGCAATTTCGTACGCTTCATCATACACGTGAGTTTCTTTATCGCTCTTTAATTTTGCGAAGAATAGCTCGGAACGATTGTCGTGAATTTTCGAAATCGATATTCAGTCTATTAGTTTTGCTCTGCAAAGTTAATACTTTTGTTGGTGTATCGAAAATAAATCCATCAGATCGAACTAAATTTTCAACACTGTATTGCAGGGCCTGCACAACTACATAATAATGCCGTTCGAGGAGCAGATGCAGTACAAGACGAACAACTTCCAGCAGACGTCGGCCAACGAGGACTCGTCGAACAGACAGCGCAGCTCGAGTCTCGTACGTTGACGTGGTATATTAAAGTAGGGAAGGTAGTAATGATGTGTAGCGCATAGCAGCGCGGGAGGGACGAGGCGAGCGTGTGAGCGCGCGCAGTAACGTGCGGTGTGCGCAGGGCTCGCGCGCCGTGTCGCGCGCGCCGCTCGCCGCCGCGCGCGCGCCCGCCGCCTTCCACGTCGAGCTCACCGAGGCCTGCGTCGACCTGCTGGCGCGCTACACCTTCACGCCCTGCAGCGTCAAGCCGCACAGGTCAGCCCGCCTTCCCTCTCGCCCCTCGCCCTGCCTTGTCTCCCCGTCTGACGCCCCGCCTGACGCCCCGCCTGACCTCTTCTCAGGAGCGACACTGCCGAATTTCTGTTCAACGGTGGCCAGTCGACCACGTGGCTGGTGGGGCACAAGCTGGTCACCATCACCACCTCGGGCTGCTTGCAGAACTCGATCAAACAGGGGCTTTGTGAACGGTATGTTCAGATCTTAAATTCAGTGATCGTTTCCATGCTGCAAGTATTACCATTCTTCTACACAATTATCGATTTTATTTCGAACGCCACAATCTAGTATTATACTGTTGACAGTAAAAAGTAGTATTCATTTCCAATTTATGAATCAAATTTCTGATCGATTTGCGATGAAATGTGTTATTAAATGATAAACAATTTATTCACCCGAACGACTGACGCTCAGTATAACAGTACGTTGACGATGTGCAGCCCCCCGGTAGTGTAGTAGCACTCGGGTTAAACGTAGACCACGATGTTAATGTCCGTGGTGGGTGCGGCAGGTGCGCCACGCTGTGCCGGCAGCACGCCGAGAGCGCGGCCAGCCCGCTGCCGCCGCTGCTGCCGCTCGACGACACCGCGCAGCCCCCGCAACCTCCGCACACACCCCCTGTACAGGTGCGGCCACTGTAATATTGTAAACCTACCACACGATTTCAACTAATCATATAAAATGTAATATTTTGAAAATATTAGTAATAATCTTGACAATGACACGAGAGACGCGTGCGAAACACCCATTGCAGTTTAAAATATTGACATGTAGCACACCCGGTCGCAGGTGCAAGTGAACGACAGCTCGGAGCACAGCCAGTCGAGCTCGACGGCCAGCAGCAACCACCTGCAGGTGCACGCGCCGCCCGCCGCCAACGGCGCGCCCGAGGTGAAGCGGTGAGTGCGCCGGCACTGCTATTGGTCGCTGTGGCCAGTCATACCACTCTACGAGTACTCGATTTTATTTAATCAGCTCGTAACGTCCGCCCCTACCTCGGTCGAGTCGCGTGCTAGCAGTGCGAGTACGTTCTGGAGCCTGCAGTTCACGCTTCGCTCTATCTGCCTGGCGTGCCGCAGTTTAAACCACTAATGTGTTCGCTTTGGACAAAATTGTTGGGAATGAGAAGCATTCTATATACTAAGCTTAGCGTGACAAGGTAGTAGATCGCCCGAACGGCCATGTAATAGAGTACCAGCGAATTGAAAACGTTGGAATGTCACGCTCACGCCGCGGCCGCCGCAGGTACAGCAAGCGCTCGCTGCAGCACAGCCGCTCCGCCGACACCTCGTGCAGCTCGCTCTCCATCTCCGAGCTGCTGCCGCCTTCCTCCGGACGCACCACCAGGTCCCGTCCCGATACCACGTGCATCTTCGCCTTCGTATTGCCTTTCCCTTTTTAGTTATTTATTCCTCGATGAATTTTATTTTTTTTGGTAACTTTTTGGTTCTTGTCGATCCTCCGCCAGTTTTTATCCTTTTTGTTATCCATGTTGTTATTCGTTCCTCACAATGCTTTTTCTTTAGCTATTCTTTTAAAATTACCTTTAGTACACAATTTTTCATTCATTTCTTTAAAGGCAGGAGTTCACAGTTCCGTTTTTAGAGTTCCGGGATTATTTTTAATCAATAACCTACAATTTACACATATTCTTTATCTACTGAAAATTATGTTTTATATATCCAGCAGCAATCGATTGACACATTTTTCAATATTTTAAATAGTTGTATTCCAATAAAGTGTTTCATTTGATTAATTTTTCATTTTTGAATTTCTTTAGTGTTAGATATTACCAGTTTTTTATTAGCGCCTTTATTACAGAGCATGGTATCGCTTAGGGCTTAGAATATTATTTTTATTTGACAAAAGTATCACATTCATAGGTACCTATTCTAAAAATATTCGTATTAAAGTTACTCTTAAGTGACTAAGCGTCGGTGCTCGCGAATTTATTTACAAAACGCGTTGCAGGCAAAACTCCGCCGAGAACAAAACCACGGATCCAGTTTTAGAAGCTCTCAATCAATTTTCACAGCGCTTTGAGAAGATATCGAAGGAAGTGGTGAGCTTAGCTAATTTATAAGAGATACTTAGATACCTATTAGTGAATTATTTTACTTTACATCGGCTCTACTACATGTGCATAAGCTTGGAGGGAGCGAGTAGGTGGGGCGATGTAAACGATACCTCGTATAAGAGTAGCGAGTGCAGTAGTGCAGTGTGGGCGGCGCGCAGGACGCGGAGGAGGCGGGCTGGTCGCGCGTGGGCGCGCTGGCGGCCGCCGCCTGCCCCTGCTGGTGCGCGCGCTGGGCCGAGCTGCACGTGCGCTCGCCCCGCTATTAATAAGCATTTCTTTAGTCCTAACCATTTCTACAATTACTATACGACGTTAAATGATGCTACCGAGATTTGAAGTTTCTGTAAGACCTAGATATATTGTACGGTTTCGATTTTAGCACCATTTTTTAGACCATTTTCAATGTTAAATTTCAGTTATTTTAAATATTCTTTATTATAAATTATGTCCAATGTGGCGTAAATAGCAAAAGGAGCAAACTACGTGTTCTAATATCTAACAACTACGTTTGAGTATAGGGAAATTATTTATAAAACACTCGAAAATACAAATAGGTAAAACACACTTTATTATAACTAGAACTTCCGTCGTTTCAAAATCTCCGGTCGCCAGTTAATAGGGTGCGTTTCCTCGGTGGCTGTGTCATCTTCTCGGTATATTTTGATTGTCTTATCCGCTTCGGTAGTGAGCAGGCGAGAACCAGACTGATCGAAGGTCATGGCGAAAATGCCGGCCTCCGAGTCCATTGAACCAGGTTGGACTGCTGACTAAATTTGAAATAAAAAAATGGCTTATCAGGATAGTTGTTTAAAAAAGATCGTAGTTCCCCCCATGTACGTATTGTAAATCTTACTAGGCTTATAATTATAGAGAGCCGCGACCAGAAACTGAAAAACTTTGACCTTGTTCGGAATTTATATTTGAAAGAGACAATAGAGCACACTGAGGAATGGAGATGGAAATCAAATCTAGTTTGTAAGCTAGAAATCAGGACATGAAGATATTTCTAGATGCCATATCAAGCTTAACCAAATGTCAAAAATGGTCTGCAAAGTCGCTTACAGCAACAATTTAATTAACATGATATATATGACCAATCTCATCTCACCTGCAACCTCTGAAAGTTGTATCCAGTCCTCCAGTCCCAGCAGAACATAGTCCCGTTATCTCCACCACTGACCAGCACACCTTCAGGGTTTACTGCCATACAGTTCACTATAGCGTTGTGTCCAGACAGATTCTGTATAAATTTACCCTCTGGGCACTTCCACTGTTTTATATTGTCTGGAGAAGCCGATGCAAAGGTGTACAATGTTGGGTGTATTACAATAGAACGAACTGATTTCTTGTGGTTGGTAAGTGTACACAGAGACTTGCCAGCCGCCAAGTCCCACAAACGAATCGTAGAGTCGTGTGAACCAGTTATAATCTGAAAAAATATATGATCTTTATTAACTATCTCTTTAACATATCCTTCGGGCAGCAAATCAAAGTTTCATTGCAAACTTATACTACATTTTGACATTGAATATCGGCTGAAAGTTATTAGTATGTGACTACTGATCATGGGTTTTATTATCAGACATATTTTTTTCTAGTGTTGCCTTGTGAAATGGATTAGGTCAAATGAAAACGTTAATATCGTCCTAAAGACCGCTTGAAAGCAAATTGTATTTAAGATAAAGTAATTATTTTATAAACACAGGGATTTTTGTGTAACGATGAAAACCAACAATTGGTCTTGTTTATGATATGGCAATGGTGCTGATAAATAATAGTTTGTGATTATGAGGTCATTAATAATTGTCTAAGTGATGACGTTACTTTATTACGGCAGTTCATTGACGAAGTAACGCAATTTAACAGTCCATTAAATAAAGCATTTTTTTTTCAAAAAATTTAAATAATTTACAGACTCACAGATACTTTTCTCTCTTCTTACAAGAATTAGTTACTATGCTAATATTGTGATATGTTTGAAAATTATTTATCATTATCATCATAATTTAAAATGATTATGATATGCGAATTCAAATTTGCATGCATCTATTATGCAATCAAAACAATAACAAACATTGTAATCTGAAAGCTTACTAACCTGTGGCTCAGCGGACTGGCACGCTAGAGACGCGATGGTGTCGGTGTGACCTGTCAGTGTATGCACGTTAGCCTTGGTCCGCATGTCCCACACTCTCGCGGTGGCGTCTCGTCCGGCTGTCACCAGCACGTCGATGGTGGGGTGCAGCGATATTGTGTATACAGCAGATAAGTGTCCATGGTAGTGGCGAATTACCTAAAAAAGTATTATTTAAAAATTATTTGTTTTCAATTTTTAAACTCAATTCCAAAATATACCTTTACATTTTGATGAATTGGCAGAAGCTATAATTATAAAAATTCACTTGTTTAATATTATATTAATATGTGTAGGTTAGACCAGATTTAACATTTGTCCAGCATTGTTTGTCTACGGAAACTATACGACAAGGAATTGAATTGTGGAGCTTTTCATATAAAACATTAAAAGCAATTTTACCTTGTTATATTCCAAATCCCAACATTTAACTTGTCTGTCTTCTCCACAACTGAATAAATATGGATGCCTTGCTGACACCTCCAATCCTAAAATATCATATAGGGTTTATTAATCATTTTTATAGTATTTAAGCAGAAGTTTAATCAAATACCTTGAGTTTAATCTAAGTAGAACTTTCCTTTTCTTTAATCACATAACTTGTCAAAAATGTAAGTTTCTCTGAGGTACCCCAATGTTGTATTACATTTTGGCAATGTTTGTAATATCTCTAATTCTGACTATATTCATATGCCACAACTAACAGATGACTTGTTGTACATATGTATAAAAGTTGGTATAAAATTTACATTGACAATGAAATCTTAACCTCTATAGATTTAATGAAATAGAATTTTGAAGTAAAAATTCAACTAATCTTACCTCTTACAGTGCTAACATGTCCTGTGAGTGACACTTTAAGTTTGCCACTCGCTAAATCCCATATTTTGATTACTCGATCTGCAGCACCTGTGGATGTGATAAATATTAATAAAAATTCAAATGGTATTGTAAAAATAAAATATTCAGCTTGCTGATTAGACGTTTTTATCTTAAATGGTCAAACTAAATGGTTTGTAAATATGTAAGCGCTAGCTTGTAAAACTTGATGTACTATGATCCCAAACGTTTTAGTGGATAAAATTATGTTTTGACATTGCGATGATTATTGTTTCACTTACCTGTAGCGAACCATTCGTTCCCGGGCTCCACAGTGACGCAACGCACCCAGCCGAGATGTCCAGAGATGACACGGAACAGCTTCCAGGGCGCATGCCATTTGGGCTTCGGCATGGCGGGGGCGCGCCGCGGAGCCAGTGCGGCTGTCGATGGTCCAGGGGGCGCCGCGTATGGCAGCATCGCACCGTCAGACGCGATTGCAGCTGATTCTGCTATATCTGGATACAAAAAAAATTTTATAGACATTGACAACAACTATGTTATACACTATGGATATGGTCCTAGATAAATCATAATTGTAGGACAGTCACAGTTTATCTACATTTGGTAGCAAATAAATCAGAGGCAGTCATAAGCGTTGAAGTTTGCAGAGCCCCATGTCCAAACTCCACCAGGTGTTGTCAAGCACAAAAATTACAACAAGAACTTTTCTAAAGCTCAGCAACACAGACAGCATTGTGGAATCACTTTCATGTGTGATATGAACAGACGAAATGACGTTTGATAACATGAATGGTCACATAATCTTCTAGAGTACAAGTTACATAAAATTTTTTATGTTTCTTGGGGATATTTTATCTTACCTGACTGTGATGAAGGATTTCAATTGATGGTTGGTTTGAAATGCTTTTTTTGGAAATCAACATATTATATTATGTATCTTCAAGGAACAGGTACTTTTGACATGGTATTTTTTAACAAGAAAATAAAAAATATTTCATTGAGTTAACAATAACCTAACTCAGCATATTGTTAATTATACCTTATGCTACCTGAAAACAGAGTTTACCTGTGTCGAGAGGAGTGTCAGGTCTGCTCTGCGCTTCCTGCTGTTTAATGGCCTGTGCCCTTTGCACAGCACTCATCACCAGGCCATAACTATCCCGAGCTTTTACCGATTTCAATATTTTCTCCCTGAAAGAATTGTAGATGTTTGTGAGTGCAGTACCTTCCCATGATTCACTTGTTGAGTTATTCATCCAACCATAGAATAGGGAATGAGTCTATTGTCATACATAGCTAAAATACCTGGAAATTCAATTTAGAAAAACCCAATTGAACACATTCTGTAGATTGTATCCAGGACTTTTTGCTCAGCATTTGTACTTGCAACCATCTTATCCATATGGCTGTCAATATACCTGACATATAGCATATTAAGCTTTTTCGTAGGGTGTAATGTAACATAAAGCTAGGGTGTAAGTATGAAAAACATTATGAACCATTGATATATCTAACTGTAACTCTTTTGAGATTGAACAATGTAATGTGATTTGCAAAGCTAAGTAATAAAGATTCAAATCAATGCTCATGTAAATTGTCTTTCATTATGCATTAGTAGTTACAATAACACAATGTTACAATAACATCTTTTGGATTGACTTAGATTGTCTCTAATCTAAAATATGTAGAAACAGCATTTACGTCTTCGTACTTTGATATAATTATTGCTCAACAATTCAATAGATGTTGTTTAAACACTAAAACAATAAGATAAAATGAAATAAAAGTACTTTATTTGCTAGTTTAGTAAAGTTTAATTTCCAGCGTCAGTTTCAGTGCATACTTTAAGCACAAACATAACATTGGATACTCACGCCTTTTCGTCTATTGGTGGCAATAGGCTTTGGTTGGACAGGAACATATCATGAGATCTTTTTAATGATCTAAACACTAAAGTGTGCACTGAATGTTTGATTACTTCGTCTGACATTTTCACGTCACAAATATCACTTTTCACAACAAATTTCAACTAGAACAACCACAAGCAATTATTCAGATTTATTTGAATACGTCTATTCCATACTTAAATTCATGTTTAAACCGAAAATATACTTCTGTTTATCAAACACCACATTTCACCGTTGACGTTTCTAGTTGCAATAAGCCAATCTGTCATCTCTAAGCGTCGGACAGTGACAGTTTGTTCTACATAAAAAAATAAATTTACTAAAACAGTAACTCAATATGTTCTGCCAGCTGTAATCTAATATCGATGGTGGGGTAATTTGAATTGAACGGTTCTCTTTATTTGTTCTTTTCTTCCAACACTTTAGTTAGACGTTTAATGACCATTTTCAATTAGCATAATGCAACTGCAAGAGTCAACATTGAAATGTTGTTTAAATGACAGATTTTTTGTAAACTTACATTCTTACGAAATTTCAAAAATATATCTAAACAGACCATCCATTTTCAGGATTAATACATTTACTTATCTCAGAAATTGTCCTGTGAGTCTTGGTGATTATGTCACTCATAGTAATCATGACTTTATTTATTTACATATTTTTTTCCACACATACTTTTGTAATGTACATGTTACGTTGTAACGTTATGGTAGAATAAATATTAGGGTGGAATAAACACTCATTTTATTCGGTAGATTTTAAAGCCAACTAGTACATAGATTAACTTTATTAATAAGTACAAAAATTGCTTATATAATGTACAAAATCAAAACAGGGCTATCACAAGTAAGATAGCTTAGAAGTTAAAATTTAACATTCTTTTTAGTATTATAAGAATAGGTAGATATTGAAACTAAGTAAATACAGCTAAAGATGATTTGAAATGACTAGAATATGTAAATGTTATAATTCTTGAACTAGGTAAGCCTCCAAAGCCCTAATATTGCACAGAGCAATGTAAAAATATTGTTTCTATTAATATATGTATTTACAAATAATTTTATAGAACAGAATTTATGTCTTTGCATTAAAACTTTACACTCTACAGACTTTCTCCGACATAAAAGTAAATAATCATATATTATTGTAAAATTTAATTAACTACTTAGAATATCTTACACATACCTACACCATTCCAAACATTTTTTTAAATTATATAAAAGAACTGCTCAGTAATACAGCTTTATCTTAGGTAGCTTAGCAGAACGGAATGTAATTAGTATTGAAGCGATTTAGTGCTTTGGTTGCTAAACAATAGTTCGAAATCTTTTATATTTAATCGTATTTTAAGAGATAGGTTCTCCTACAGAAGAATCCCTTTTTTAGAGGTGGGATCGGTTTTTATAGATTTTACAAAGTCGTTTGATTTATTTTTTCAATTGTTTAATCAATTAAATCGTTTAGAAAGCGTATATTTTAAAAAAGAAAACTGAAATAATTTAGATCGGCTAACAAATATTGCTTTTGTGAGATTACACGTAGATTGTTGCTCCTAATTATGTTTAAATAATAATAATGTCGAATAATTAATTAGAATAACACCAAAACCACAGACATCCCTTAAATATTATCTTAGCAATGTACAACTGAAACTTATTCTACACAAATGGAATGTTAAAATACTTTTACGGTGCGTAATATTTCTAAGGTCACAGAACACTATTCTACGGTAAGGTAAATGTTTTTGCGTGGAGGTGAAGTTAATATGACTTCAGGTGGTTTCATTTAGTGTGGTAACCAAGATTCTAGGGTAAATGGTCCTCAAACGAGTCGGTCAACATTGGAGTCAGCAACAGCTTGCCACTCGTAGTCGATCTCTGTATTATCGGCGACGGAAAAAACCGCGCCACTCTCGGTTCAGATGGCTGATTTTTCTGAATTGTTTGCATCGCTAACTCGTCGGGAGTGCGGCGCGCGTCGGAGAGTCCTCGGCTGCAGGTTCAGAGGCGGCAAGTTCGGTCTTTCGATTCTAGTAGGCGATGACACCAATGGTCTAGTGCCTCTGCGAAGTGTTTCCATGCCATTACGAAAGTATTCCTCAGTTCTGTCCGAATAGCTTTCGATTAATGGCGCCGGATCTTCGTATTCGACGTTGTAGTGACGAGTGATGGCCAAGTCTTCGGGAGGCCCAAGCTTGTAAAGCGGAGGTTCGACGCATTCATAATGATGGTCCTCGGTTTCGTCGTGCGGGTAGGTGTCAGCGACGAAGTGTCGAGTTCCTCGGGGGGTGAGAGCCGCCCATAACACTCGAGAGTCAAGGGCAGCGCTTCCGTATAGTGCGTTGGAACCACCCGCCTTCCCGGCTCCACCTTTGCAGCCACCGCGAGCCCTAGTGATAAAAAGATATTCAGAAGTATTATTTTATGAAGTGATTATTAACGTATTTGAGTTATATCTAACATAGCATTTCATGTAAGATGTTATCAATGAAAATTCACTTACTCTCTACATTTGAGCAGAAACAAAGCTAAAAGTGCAGCAATGCAAAGAACTGCGATGCAACACGTAATCAGCACCAGGAACCAAGTGTCATCATTGCTTGCTGGCTCTGAAACAGAAGTTACGTAAGTACGAATAACCTTAATTACAATTGAGAGGATCTAACGTTCAATTCTCACAGAGGACAAATATTTTGCATTTAAGTATAAAATCACATATAAAGGTATGTGTTTAGAAATGTCTATAATATGTATAGATTTGCTTTCTTTGACTCTTGACTTGACTCTGACTCAAAACTTATACTCAGCCAAAATGTAGGTAAATTATCGTTTAACCAAACAAAACTTAAACGATATTTCACGTAATATTACAATAGAAGTACACGTTGATAATGAGGTAAATAACTAAGTAATACGTATTTGATCGGTCTCATTGTACTTATATTTTGTTGATTCACACAACGAAACCTTTACAAATTAAACACGTAGGTAATTGTGAAAGCTTGTATCTAGGTATATTCATCCCAAGTTCGTGAAACCAAGAAATACTTACTTATTACTAAAATAAATATTGTCAAATGTTTCTGAGGCGGCAATAAAGAAAAGAAGAATTTATTTGCAGCACCGATTACGAAACAAATACTTTGATACTTTTAACAAATGATTTGATACTTAAACCTTTTTTGTTTCGATGGCAAATGATAAAACAAGAGAATTAATACAGTAATTGAAGAACTCGGACGTATTTTTTTGGTCTACAAAACAATTTCGAGAATTACCTACGTATTACATTTGCAGTGAAACACAAGAAATAAGAAATACTTATTAGGTAAATGTACAGAGAATAATGTAGTACCAATATGGCCATATAAGATTGCGTTGGACTTTTTTCGGAAAATTGATTAACTCTTAATATATATCATTGTCTCCAAGCTTAATCTGATTTTGTTTTGTTTAAATTCAATATACATAGATCGATGTTAAGACGCATCGTCGTTGCGGCTCACGTATTATGAACGTTTTACAGATGTTTTTGTTTATAGATATATATTCATAAAAAAGACAGTAAGTCAGGTTTAGAATAAATGAATATAAAGTAAATTCATAATTAAATTCGTTTGTCTGTACTCATCTAACGTATTTGTTTATGAATACAATGACATGAAGCACAACTTGTAGAGACTCCTCGAATAGTCTAAATAGTTATGTTGTTGTTCGACCCTCTTATTATTCAACTGTTGGACCACGGGTCTCCTCTCATAGTGAAAGGGTTAAGTTTATAGTCTCCCACAATGGCTAAATACGGGTTGGCGAACTTCACACGCCTCAGAGATTTTGAGATTTCCTCACGATGTTTTCCTTCACTGTCAGTGATTGATGGTTAAGTGGTCAATATGGATTGTTCATTCCAAATCATCGAGTCAAACCATACCATGTCTCGGCAACTCATGGTATTCAACACCAGGGAACAGGGAGTTTTCTTCGTTGTTCTGAGGCGGGCATTTGGAGGCGCGACACGGTGGCGTCAAGTTAGTTGCGCTAGCGAGGAACGCTGGCAGCGGGGGCGGCGGCATGTGCAAAATGGAGTCCGGTGGAGGACCCAGGGAAAGGCATTCAGCACCGCATGCCATCCTGCTAGAGTACAACATCGTCTTTAATTCTGATTAAAAATATAAGAACCTCAACAAAAGCCTGAATGATACCTAAGGCGAATGCTCACTAAAGACTACTGTCATATTATAAAAACCGCTTATGTAAACTTACAAAGAACTAAAACCTTTTATATACTTTATGCTACTTATTGGCAGTAGATATTGTGAATTCGTGTGACTACTGCTTGACGGAAATGGTCTCGCTTTGTTTGTTGCAAGTTCAGTCAAAAATATTACAAAAACTTTATTTCATTGCAGTGACCACCCTGGCTATTAGTAAACTGAATAAAGAGAAGTTGACAGGTTAAGTTATTAAACTATAACTCTTTATATTTAAATACTTCAGTAATAAGTCTTTGTACAATAACTGATCGTACGTAATTTTTTTAAAAAAGAAAACGTTTTGTTTCAAAACACATTAATAGTTTACGAACAATAAATCAAATATTAAGACGTAGAATTAATTTGACAAATGTTGAAGTTGGATTTGCGAATAAAATATCGATGTATTCACGTAATTTAAAAATTAAGTTGCATAGAAAAAAAATTAAGCATGAACAAAAGGATTGTAAAAAATATATGAATAGAATATTTCAATTTTATCAACCCCAAGTTTGCCTCAACCATGATGCTATCTGGCCCAATTCGTTTATAACAAAACAAAGCAAACACATCGCAAGTTTTCAATTTTTATAGAATGGTAAAATATCAGTATCGCTACAGTTATATTCAAGAAATAAAACCACTTACATTTTTGCTGGTTTCTAATTTTTTTCAAGGGAATCGCCACTTTACAACTGTATTTAGTTACACTTGTTCGGTCTTTGATTCTAGGGTGTATGACGCATGCGCGAACCTATACACCATTTTGCCCAAGCACGTGTCAACCACTGATATTTCAGAGATAAACATTTCCATTGCGCTTTGTTCGGTCTCAGTTAAGCACAAATGGCAGTTTGAGCAGCAATGGATTGCGAATTTTTGTGTGTACCATATTCAGTGGTCGTCAGTATGATTATAATAAAAGAGAAATTATTGATCCGCGCAAGCGCGGGAACGAAATTCGCGACCCTTATGTGTGGGGTCCGAGGCATTTGTCTGAAGTGGGGATTATCATTTTTGCGCTGCGTAAGTTTTATATGCGAAAGAGGATAGACAGACCAACAAATTAAAAATCCTGTACTATATAGGAATTTATTATTATTTTTTAGATAATTACAACTTTATCTCGAATTCATCTTATATATGTACATATAAATAATAAGCTCAAGTTTTTTGCATACAAAACGTTAGTTTTGTCCCTTAGGGGACCGGGCTTGATTATTATTAATAATAATTAAACTTTTTGGAGGCATATCAATTTACTCAAAACTGAAAGAAACAATAAGTTTGTATATTTTTAAATTATTTTTTTAAACAATTTTAATTATTTAAAACCATATGTACATATATGTAATTAATGAATGATAAGAATAATGTTTTGGCCAATTCATTTACAACCACCTGATCCCAAAATAGGTACACCATGCGCAATGTTGACCTGACAGCTTATCAATATAATATATTAATGAATTTATGAATATACATTTTGATATACAGACTGAGAATAGGCAATCGAGCTCGTCACACAAATATCTGAGTATCGAACCAACAGGCTATTGAAAGCCTATTTAATTATCTCATTGCCTTTAGCGCTTACGGAAATTTCATTAACTGACAATTAATTTTGTTAAGCTTCTATCAAGACAGCAATAATAAGTACTCACACTAAAGAATTACGTTTGATTACAGTTTTCCAAGTTTTATAATGAATGTTCAGAATTTAGAATAACGAAAATTTAAAATTAAGTATCTCAACGAACTTACATATATTAAGCCAAACAGTTATTCATGTGAATTAAGTGATTATAAATACGACTTCGTATCATGCCTACTGTATAATATTTAGGAATCTTTTTATGTGTAGAAAGAATTGCAAGTGACCGCAGCTGCCTATTATATAGATGTATACAATTGATCTCAAATCGGACTGTAACATTAATAGGCACCTAGTACGTACATACTATTGTTGGTTAGTGACAATTTGGGTGACATTACCTACTTGATTTTAATATTGGATTCTTTATAAACTTTACCTATTATAACACAATTTGAAGTCTACTGATATTTTACGCGTATTGATTTGAATAACTTTTATTAATATTTAGTGACATCTAACACAAAACAGGCTGTAGGTACTCTGTACAGATATACAAAACCGACGAACGTTATAATACAAGCCGTACTATTAATTATTATCGAATATATCACATAATGTGTTACAGTGAATACTAGTGACGTCAGCACCAAGGGAACCTATTGCGCAATACAGTCCAAGTGTAATGAGAAACTAAGTTTACTTAACGCTACTCGTCAAGAAAGCCGCGGGCGAGGTTTGAAATGTAGAGACGCTGACGTTGAGCAAACTCTATTTACGAGTAAGAGCCGCCGATGAGTGTGCCTAGCAGCAAATTGTAAGGTATTTTCGGCTCAACAATTAAGTATCCATTACTTTTCACACTTCATTGTATTTACTTATATTTATCGAACAAATCATTGCGATGTGATGCCAATTGACTATGTTGTAAACAGCTTGATAAAGTTGTATTATTATATCATCACAAAAGGCTCTTTACGGGGTAATCAAGTAGCACCGAGTGCCAAGTGTCGCTATCTTTATAGACCTGATGTGTTTCATCTACATTTATCGCTTTTTTCGTAGACACAAACTGGTTTACGAAAGTTCTGACTGCCCCAGCAGCCAGTATCTGATAAATCTGGTCAAAAAACTCGTACATTCGCAATGCATATTTGTTTAGTCATTATTTCCACAACTATTCTCTCTATAGGTCCGGACTATTAAGGTTTCGGTAGGAGCAGGAGTCAAGCTAAAACTTTTAACTCCTCACAACTAATTCCTTAACCTGATTTACGCCCAAAAAACAAAATATGTGCCGCCCTAATAAAAACCAACAATTACCAGTGTGATGTCAGCTTTCAAATGAGTATCTACTCTTGATTCTGGTATCCTTACATAATAGTAATTAAACCACGTCAGACGCTCGAAGGTCGGTTTGAAAACAAGAGACCGACGTGGTTTAGCAACATGCCGTTTGTGATGAGCCAGTGAGCCGAGACTGAACTTTGCTTCAGCGGAACAGTTGTTAACATCGCTCCGGGAAAGGCAAAGGCACATAGACTGTAGCACACAAATACATAAAGCGAACTCTACATTGACTCCAGACCGCAAATGAGTGCGACGTGAGCGAAAATACAAAGGGCTTTAGGTCTATTTGTAGTTCATTTAGGGTTCTGTATAAAACACACAATAAATACGCGTGTATGGGTTACGTCTTATTCTGTGTTATATTTAAATGTTCAGTGATTAACGTTTTCATCAGTATACGCTTTGATTATACATTTTATGCTTTTTGAGTGTTTGCTTATACACACGATAATATATTGCGTACTGGCTTAATTCTGTCTCCGCCGTGTAAGCCGCGAAGAAGGATCTCGTATAGGTTCGGAACATTTCGAGCATTACCGAAAAACATACGTGAGTTAAGCCGGTACATATATGTTTATGATTATATAATCATGTGTACTCTTTTATGTAGGCTTATTTATCTAAGAGATACGCAAAAATTAGGATTTAAATTGGCTGCTTGTGTTATAATCGCTTTTAGCGTACTGCGATGCATGATTAATAGAGATCTTAGGAAGTTGCCAATGGAAAGTTACGGATGGTTTCTTTTTGACGACGAAGAATTCTAAGGCTGAAGGAAATCAACACAAAATAAATCAGGTTTTTTATAGGAAGTAGAACTGTATGACTTTTAATATGTAGTACACATGATACGAAACTCTTAACAAATAATATCCCGTACGAGTACAAGTACAAAATGCAAAATGTTGAAAAAAAATTGGAATGAAAAATAAGGTTTTTTTTTATATTACGACATTAAGAGTATAAAGGTTTTAATATTTTTAACAACTTTGATTTTCTATTTCGATAATTTCACGTCGCCTTACGTTCATCCTCATGACGTCACGCGGTTTATCCTTTCTGAAGCTGCTCGTTTATACAAGCAATTATGTAATTACAGGTTCCTTAAATAATTACAGGGTCCAAGACTATTAAAATTGTTTTTGTACATACAACTATTTACGACTACCGAGTTGGTCGAATGGTTGACCGCACGACTGCTGATTCAAATAGGTTCGTATCCCGTGTAGGGTACTATTAGATTTTCTAACTTAGTTTTTCTTTTGTACCATGTGAATGGCAACAGGCTCACCATTTATTCTATGGGACGTAAAACGTAGCTAGCGGAAATGTGGGAGTGTAAACACACTCCGCTGCTTACCCCTTCGGGGTTTGTAGGTTATGTAACTATATATTTATTCCTGTCAGTTCTATTACTGACATTTTCTCATTAAGTTCTCTCATATTTAAATATTGCACAAATGTAGTACAATTGTAACAGGTAAAGAGACAGAGTAACTTCTTCAGTTGTTACAATTTCACGACTCTATATAAGATATTCATTTTTATTAGAACATAATATTGAGATTGTATGAACCGTACGGAAGAGAATTGGCTAGATTTTTTTTTCAATTACCATTAAGGAATAAATAATTTAGATATTCTTACGAACGTGTAAATATTAGTCATTTAAGTACATACGAGTACTAACACGTAAAAAGAAAGGTTTGTTGCTTAGTTTGAGAATATTTTTGTTACAGATTAATGTTGATCACATATTATTAAAAAAAAATTTAAGTGTTGACAGCCTTGTTGATCTAATAGTTGCAAGAACGACTGACGATCAAGGCGTCCTGGGTTCGATCTCCGGCTCGGGGATAGTATTATTGAAATTTTCTAACTTGAAATGATCAATATTTGTTTCCATTGTATGACCTATAACATAATATAAATAGTGTCACGTGGGAGAATAAAACACTTCTTTACCTACCGCTTCGGGAAAATATAGGCGCGATGTTAAAAATACGTAATTCTATTTTTTTAAATTCTACAAGGCTAGCCTTAAACACATGTTAGAAAGCAGTCGGTAGTAACAGCTAATACTTCATATTGGTTACTGTTGAAAGTGGTTCCCCGCGACACTTAGCCATGTAATAGGTTCTCATCAAATTTACATAATGGAACGTAGCTTCATGTTTGAGTAACTAATGGAACTCTACCGTTGTGGCGAATTCAATTTATCCCTTATGCATTTTGCCTTTCATATTAAGCATATATGTACATCTATGTACATAAAGAAATAATTTAATTTTTTTCGTCTTACACACCGTAAACGACCTCGAATAGGACTGCATTATAACTAATAACTATTAAATGAACTGATACTAATAACGATAGCGTTATTAGTATAAGTTCATTTCATAGCTATTAGTTATAACTAACAAACTAATGACTATTAATAAGAGGCTTGTTAGCTGGGCGTTATCATTAATAAGATACTAGTTGGCTGTAAAAGGTTTATAGTAAGACCAGTTCAGTTAGTATATGTAATTTTTTTTTAAGTGTAGAGAGTATCGAACGAGCAGGTAGGAGTCACAAGTGGTGACATGAATGTTAAATAAAAATAATGTACATACATCAGCACCCATTGTCAATTTTAAAATGCCACAGGAAATCATTTTTATCAAATACTTATCTTTTAACCAGAAGTATTCCAAAACCTACTGATCATTTGCTTAAATATTTAATAATTCCACTTTGTCGTAACAGAATTCCCGTTAAATGGGTCGTAGCACGGTTACGTGGCTATCTGATTATATAGATAGATGAATACGGATTCGATTACTGGCCTGACAAAAAAACGTTAGATGAAAATACTTCTGATCTATATCTGGGTCTTGTGTAAGAACTTGTCCTAATAAACACATGTGTACAATGTGTTTGTTGAAACATAAGTGTGTGTCTATTGTACTAATGATACAGTGTATCTTAGCACTCGAAGAAAACGTAACATCATGCCTGTAATCTCCGAAGGGGTAGGCAGAGACAGATTCAGACTCCGAGTCACTACTAGAAATTCTAAATGAGAAAAATCCAATGGTACGACCGGGATTTGAACCCAGGACCTCCCGATCGGCAGTCGCGCTTGCAACCGCTCGACCAACGAGGCACTCTATCTTAGCACTAGAAGATAGCATTATAATATAATGCTGTGTATATAATATTATTATGGACTTTTTTATACTAAAGAACGGTCAACTAATCCCAAGCAAATTATTAACGTTTTAAATTGAAAGAAATAAATAAGAATATACTATTAGAAAACGCGGGAAACACCAAAAAAGCGGATAAAACTTGCATAGGGATGAGTAGGGATACAGAAGACCTCAATAATTCATTATCATCTCATCACATTACTATCCGATTATATCAAACAGTCAATCCGATTACTTGATGTTCTGTTGTGATTATCTAGAAGAAAAAAGAAATTTAGAATTATTAAACTTACTTCAAATTAACGTTTTATTTGTATGCAGGATATCTCTATTAAAAATAGATAAAACAAATTGTGTTTACATATATACATGTATGCACAACATTACTAAACTAATTTTATTGATATATAGCTTTATTAATTTTCGATGTATACATATTGAAAATGGAATATAGAGAACAATTGTCCATATTTATCACAAGAAAGTTATCTTGAAGAAGAAGACGCAGTGGTTGTAATTTTTATTTAATTAATCATACAACAATATAAGTATACCGGAGCCTATTTTCACATTCAGCCAATAAGTGAAAAAAGTTCTCAGGGAATGTTTAGTAATATAAAAATTCTGAATGTTTAGTAATAAAAAAAATTATCTATATAACATATTTTATTTTTTATAAGTACGGAAGTGTACAGTCGAATTGTTAGCTTCTTTTGAATCCTAATTATAATTATTATTATCTACGTACACAAATTTACGGGTAAATTTTTTAAAATAATATTGAGCAGTAAAGTTTTTTGATGACCGTAAATAATATACTTCGATGGAAATCTTCTGTACAAAATTGATCGGGTTTAAGTAATATAAATGAATCGAATTATACTTAACTATCAACGGAACATTGCTCAAACAAATTTAAATGGTATTATAATTATTAACATTAACAACAGTCTGGAAATACAGTTGAAATCCTTTGAGCGCTTAATTTATTCACTCAATTAAGATTTCGCAGTGAAATCGTTACAAGGAGCCAAGATTTCTCTAATTATTTCGGATTATGTTCCCATAAATTAACTCAACAAAAACAAACATTAACCGGCGGCCATACTTATGACGTCAACAAGATGGCCGACCCATTGATAAACCGTCATGGCGGGCGGTGGGTGCGAATTGCGCAGGCTCGGCTATAGAACCATTGATAGAGAGGTTTTAGAGATATTTATAAAGTAAGCTTACGATACGACTCATTATTAAATATAAGATGAATTTGCTACACAATCGTGTTAATCCAAGTGATCAAGTCTTCGAAAATGAAGAATTAATATTCTAAACTGAATTATTATTTTCAAAACCATTCGATGTTCGAGCATTCGAATAGCATATTGTGTCTATGACACGTAAATATAACAAAATTTGATATTTATTGTCATAAATAATGACTAAGGTGCCAAAAAAGCTTTGGGTGCTTATTAATGCAATGTTCCCAGTGACTGAGCTAAAGTGGAGGAGACAAAAATAACATTTCTGTATTATTTATCATAGTAAATAGCCTAGTGATTTAGAATTCAACCTCGCACCCTAAAACCTCCCGGCTCAAATCTTGGCCGGCACTTCTTTATAAGATCATGCCATTTAAAAGCACATGTTAAAGTTCTCCATAATGTTATTAAGTTGTGGTTACTCTGCATACCCACACTTGGTCAGCGTGGCATACTGTGTTCTAAACCTTATTCGTTTTGAAAGCGGACCCGTGTCCAACAATGGACTGATAGAAGGTTAGATGATGAAGATAAAGACGTATCGTAGAATCTAAAAGTACTCTTACAAGAGCAGCCTCTTTCAACGGTGTGCAATAATAAAATAGGTTACTTTAGATGCCGCTTGGGTTCCAAACGTGCGGACGTCGCTTGGGCGCGTTAGAACTCGGCTTACTTTCGCACTTATAAATAAATATATGATAGTAACATTACATTAAACTTTTAAACAATTATAAAAAATATAGTCTTCGGTCGTCGCCAGTGAAGTTGTTGATATTTATACTCGGTAAGTACAGTTTAAAGTTCTTTATTTAATTATGTGTTGTTTTGAGTTTTGTTTTTGTTAGTTTACTCACTTAATTATTTTTACGCACGATATGCGTCACTCTGGAGTTGGTAATATTTTTTACTTTTTATTCTTTTTGTATATGTACTCGTATGTGCTAAGTTCGTTGTTACAATTTGATATTTAGCTTGCTTGTATTTTAAATTATTAAATCAAGTTAATTTAAATAATGATGTGAATTTTGTTTTTATGTAGATTTTTGAAACATTGAGTAAGAGTATCTATGTAAAAATTTATTTTATTGCACAGTACAGGTAAAAGTTAATAAAAATTATGTGTGTATTTAGATAACAAAGACTCAGTTAGTTAAGTTCAGTATTTTTAAAATACAATAATTCGTGTACTTAAAGGTAAGTTTATCTTGCGGATTAAGTGGAGTATTTAAAAGATTTAATATATATATACGACGCAAGTTTTTTGCTTACTCATCTGAAATTAAGGTAATCACTTTTGCATATCTAGCAGAGAGGTGGAAAACGATTTAATAGTCTATACTTTGAGGAGAGAATTTAAAGCCTTTATAGGAAGAGATTCCGAGTTATCTGAGTTTCGAGTTATTGGGATACAGCGCCCACAAGTGGTACATTTCTATTACAGTTTTACAGATAGAACATAATCAAATAGTTATTGAAAAAAACCAAGGGAACAAATATGGAGACCTTATAATATGTATCATTGCACGATTTTAATTTTATCAACTTTCCCCGATCACCATTGTTAGAAAATGCTTTGAATATAAATATGTACCTACGTCATACCTAAGCACTAAATTTTTAATATAATATTAAATAAACAATTATCCATTACATTAGCAACAAAATTTTAGCGCTTGAAAATTCAGTTCAATTGCCATTCTTCATCATGTTGGTGGGTGCTTTGAAAAGTTCAAGCCGCGACTTGAAGTTCTAATGAACTCCACACGCACTTAAATGTGCTGATGTAATTAATAAGATATTATTATTATTACCTATCGCGTTGACTGCTGCCATAAATTACAGCTTAAAATTGCGTCGTATAAAAGAAAATCTCTGACAGAATTTAATGATCAAATTTAAATTTAAAAATTTTATTGTTATGTACATTCAAAATATTACTTCAGTTTTTGAATTTAGGGTTGACAGAAAAAATATTTCTATCGGCTACTGTCCATTTTTTGTTCATGGGAGGAGGGCTTTAATTTTATATGGGAAAAAGTGCGATTCACAGTTTCAAAGGTTTGATATGGACGTTAATTAATCGGTAAGAACATTGTCTTTAACTACAAAAAAGAAAAATTCCAAGCGGAATATAGATGTAGCAAATTACCCAACGCTACGGATTTATGTGTAGACGTGTAGCAAATTACTGTAGCACAATCTAATTTAACCGCTACGTGATGCTACGATGATATTAAGTATCTTCGTAGCAAGTATGTATATTTAACTATACTGATTTAAAAAGTATTTTAAAATATATATTACTCGTTTAATCGATCAACTATTGGCGTTAAAGGTATTTTAGATATTCTGAAAACTATCTTGAGCTTGTTTAATAAGAGATATCCGTTTTGAGTATTTTTAAAAAGAATTGATTTTAAAATTTATATACCCTAGGTTGAGTAAATTTCAAAGCTCCCTTTTCTAAAGAGAAAAAAATCTTATTACTTTTTCTCCATTTAATCATACAACGGACAAAGCAGTGTTATGTAATTGTCTATCAAAATATACAGACAAAAATAATATCACGCCTGTATCCACAGAGTAAGGAGAAACTAAAGATTTATACCGAGTAGGGTCCCGATAAACCGCTTTCCCTTCTTCTACGTTCATCAGTCACATCTACGTTTTATAATTTCGGCATGGGTACAAAATATTCCAATCTACGCGTAATATCTTTGTTTGAAAATGCTTTTAAGTACCTACTCATAAGAAAGACATGGAGTGTTGACGGCTTCGGAGAAGATAACATGTTCTATATTTATAAATGATAATATAATTACCTAAACGATTCGCGAATGGATGTACCATTGCTACATTTATTTCTACTGTGAAGCAATTGTTATTGAAATTTGTTGTATTTCGCTCTAAAACGTGTGGCTGTCGATCCATATGTTTGTTAGGGGCGACTATTTCGACGCATGGTAATGACAACGGGTCTGAAATCAGCTTCAAACAGGACAGTTTCTTATAAATATTAACTACGCTAACGATCACATATGTACCTTGTGTTGGACTGACGCAATTAATAGTTTCAATATAATAAGCAAGCAGTGGTACGTTAGTGGTTTAGAAGTTAGTTTCTCACACCAAAGGTTAAAATCCTGATGCTTATTATTTAAAGAAGTACGTTGTTAAACTTACTTCTTTAAATAATAGTTGTCCAGCAGTGGTAGCCTAGTGGTTAAGAATTCAGCCTCTCATTCTGGGGGTCCTGGGTTCAAATCCATGGCGCGCACCTCTTTATAAAAGTGCGTTTTAAATTTAAATATCACTTGCTAACG